>JAEAOA010002345.1:8085000-8212500 GCA_016746295.1 Potamilus streckersoni | reverse complement strand
AATTTTTGTTTGTACAAGAAGTAGGAGAGGTACGTGAATTTCTCACCCTAGGGCCCGTGATCGCCCTCTACGGCCATGTTTGCGAAGGTATTGTGGCCCATCGTTTTTGTGTACTAATTGTAAATAAAACGAATTTCGAGCACAGTTATTAAGAGTTATTAAGAGTGAATAAAATGTGTACTGTAATTATTTTCTTGTCCTCTTTGCAGTTTCAGTCTTTAGATATGCTCAGATTCTCTTTTTCAATTAGCATGAAATATACATATGTTGTATTTACAGATAGATACTAGTATTATCATTCTCAACAGCGCTGGTATCAGGTAGAAAGGACTACTGTTCTTGTAGGACTTTGGTGGGCTTCAGAATTATGACGTGTTTAGCATTTGACGTTTCTGCCGCCAGTTTTATTCAGCTGGAATTAGTAGCTCGACTACGGGCACGTGCTTACCGTATGACGATTATTAGATTACTTTAGTACCGCTAATTATTGACCCCTATTAATAATGCTAAGCTCTAGGGACTGTTTCTAAAGTATAATGTGCTACAGACAGAAAAATTTTTGATACTGGTATTTTAATCTAAATAATACTGTAGTCAAACAAATGGAACCCTTACGAAAACAGTGCCAATCACGTCCTTGCAAAAAAATACATTTCCAGTTTTGAAAGGCCAGTTTTGTAAATATAAGAATAAATATACATTTATCAAGCGTTGCACCATTTTAATTTGCATTATTTTCTATCGATCTAACATCGATGATCTTAGTGACTTTAGTTGTATTCGACGTACTTTACCTCGTCGAGCACTTTTAAATTATTATAATTCACATTATTTTCAAACACATTAGCTTAAATTATACGAGTGTGTCTTCCCTAAGTACGACGTGCAGCAAAACATGTTTTAAGACCAACAAAAGCAATCGACAAAGTTAAAAGACGTGTCATTTTAACTACTTTCTCCGTCTGTCGACAAATTAAGCCTAAATTACATATGTACGATACGGAACATTTACTTTGGATTTAATATGACGGAGATATCGCATATTCTTGCCGATTTTCTTCTGGACACGGGTAATTTATGATAATATTGGATGCTGTATACAAATATTAAATGGGTCTCAACGGAGTGTAAAATTGCCTACATTTTGAAGGATGTTTTACAACCTCTGATGCAAAAGATACGGGTAAATTATTCTATGTAGGAGCTATTTTACAAAACTAAATAACTACCTATAATTTTCTTTCAAAAAGAAAACAGATGGATTTTGCATTAAAAGTCTTTGGATTAAATGTTAATAAGATCCACATAAACTATGAAGTCAGTTCCAAGCACCAACAAGCAGTTTGATCGAAATAATACCAATGCTTATAGTTGTTATTGTTGCTGTTTTGGGTTTATCGCCGATTTTTTCAGCACATGTTAGGCTACATGGCGGTCAGTATAACTGGTTGAGGAAAACCCCGGGAAACTCCGGTAAGAAACACCTACTCTGGCCATACATACATACATACATACATACATACATACATACATACATACATACATACATACATACATACATACATACATACATACATACATACATACATACATACATACATACATACATACATACATACATACATACATACATACATACATACATACATACATACATACATACATACATACATACATACATACATACATACATACATACATACATACATATAACAAAATACCAAACTGTTCACAGCTTTATAACATTGTTCAACTACCTCTTAGCTCAGCAAAATAAGTTAGCGTTTTATTTATTTATTTATTTATTTATTTATTTATTTATTATTTTTTATTTATTGTTTAATCTGCCATGCTATTGTTAAAAGCAAGAAGAAATATTCAAGTCTGAATTTTTCTCTAACTCTTATGGAATATTCAGACATTAGCTGTAATCTTTACCTATCTAAATGTAAAGGCGATGCCTAATACTCCGCTCAACAGCATCTGTGAGTACTGTGGTAATGTAGAGGTCATGCCGATGAACTGGATCTCGCTTTAAAATTGGACATTATTTTCTGCTGAAGCCATTAAACAGTTTCATCGTACAATCGCACATACAGGAAAATTGTGCAAAACTGTCATGCATAAAAAGGATGTAACTTCTTGTGCACAATCATGGATTTCATTAAGAAAACTTAAATAATACTGGGACCTGACTTAAAATGGAAGCAAATTATACTTTAACTAGTGCCTTTTAAATGTGAATGAATTCGCCTCACAACCCATTCATCGTCTCCATTAACTGCCACGTATCACAGATGAAGAGACTTGGTTACATTTAAGTCTTTTAGCTCATATTTTATGTCATAGTGTTTCATAATTTATGAACAAAGTCATTTTATACTTTTCTAAATTGCAACAGAAAATATACCCGGAACCAGTCAGTATCAGGGAGAGATCAATGCATGTCGACACTCCCGAACATTATTCCACCATTACCGCTATCTTGATTATGTCGCCTGGATGGCTTTAAGTGTGTAGTTTTTGTTTATTAGACTACTTAAGCAAATTGGTTTTAAAATGATTTTATTTCCTTTTAACTTCAAAGAGAAAGCAATATGAGACAAATTGTTAGTAAACTGACATATTACTAAGAGTTATTTTTGAAGTTTTTTTTTCTAAACACGACAATATTTTGCTCTTTCAAATTTATGTAGACGATAATTCTAGTGTGGCTGCCTTAAAAAATGACATTTCTATAGGTTATATTTATTGGATGAGAATCCAATTAAAATACTGTATACTTACTCTGATAAAATGTTTGTTTGATGTTAGTACCATATTTTTTTTATAATCCATGAATCTAAAACTGAAGCTTTTCCCTAAAGTACCATTTTCATCATAGGCATGTTGAAAATCGGGATGTACCTGCATTATAGATCGTTAGGACTAATAAAGTTATATTTGATTTGTACCGAAACGGTAAAGTGTGCAGACGATAGCATCGACATTGGATAGAATAAGGTTGTTGAAAACTAAGTCAGGTAAGAAAATGTATGGAATGCAAAATAGTTCAAAGTGGATGCGCTGGAGCGATTGTACGGTGAGCTAGAGAAATCAGAGCGTGAGCGATTAACCGTTGCGTGATTTTCGATTTTCTTTGTCCATTCATCTGTATCTTTTCCAGAATAAAAAACTACTTCAGTGGATTCTTATTCCTAGCACTGCGTTTTGTATAACTTATGCAGCCATCATGAATATGGTGTCACGATCGTCTACCGTCCTTCCATTTTTAATTGCCCTTTATATCCGTTTTTACTAATCACGGTATTAATTGTACGGAAAATGGAACCAGTCTGGAAATGGGTGAAGATAAAATAAAGCACGTATGGGTTTGGCTCGCCAGGATTGCTTGATAACGAAAGTTAGATTTTAATAAAAACAATATTTTGAGAGCTTGTCCTAGTTTAATTGACAAAATAGAAACATTGCTTTATTGCTGGAATGTCAGTCCTTTAAAAGACTTTAGTTTGGAACGTTCATTGCTGAAATTAACACCTTACTCTTGGTACGGAATTAAAAGCACATGTTTCAAACATATTTAGATCCAGAAAATGCTCATATTGTTTTCTCTAAAAAGATGTCATCCAGGATGCATCTATACTGATAAATATAAGTTTTTCGTGAGCATTCAGAAATTTAAGGTTATTGAATGTGTGTTACTATGTGTTATGGTGTTACTCTGCGATCTTAATTAGTACCATGAGTACTTTAACAACTCGTCGCAGAATAACAAACAAGATATGCTTTTTCTAAATATTTCAAGCATTTCAATGAATACACTGTCCTTTTTCTGCACTGGCTATAAGGATGAGACGTTGTTTGGCTTATAACGTAATTTTTTAAGCTACGATTGCTAGAGAAAAAAAATCAAGATATTTACTCATAAACATAAATTCATTCACTTTAAAATCATGAGTACATTTGGATAAACTGACAATAGACCAACTATTATGAAGGTGTAATCATAGGTAATAGAAGTTATGAGCGATGTCAAGAATAGGGCATGAGAGTGAACCCAGGATGATTTAGTTACGATTCGAACCCTGGACCCATTGGTTGCGAGACTTACCTATTGACTAGCCGTTATAATATTACTCACAGTGAAGCATCAGGAACATTCATCAGTTTAGCGTTGAAACAAATCTTGAATAGTCTAGATTCAAACTACACAGGGGAAAAAATGATCGAAAGTGCAATGTCATTCCATAGTGAACATTAGGTAACATTTACCAAATTGTTATATGGTTATGGTGCTCTCGTTGGGATGCATCACAGTAACCTACATTTGTAAGGTGGGATTACTCTTCTCGAAATTTATCCACACACACACCAGTTTTCATGAGTGCATGTGAAATATGGTTCAATATATAGAGAGTTTAAGATACAAATTCCTGCATCTATATAAGGTCACAGTGACCTAATTTATTATTATTAAGCTACCCTAGTTTAAATGCCTGAACACACGAATCTTAATGAGAGTAAAATAATTAAGTCTACACTATCAACGATGTAGCCAACTAATAGTTGAAAACACATAACAATCAATATGTTAAAGGCCATTCCTGTGGCCTAGTGGTTAGAGTGTCATGTTTGCATGCGGAAGGTCGCGGGTTAGAACTGCGGCAGAGTCATACCAAAGACTTGTAAAAATGGTACTAACAGCTGCTTAGCTAGGAGCTCAGCATTAAGAGTTTAGTGTTCTGATTGGTCGGCCTGGTGTCAGGATAATGTATTGGGTAAAACATGATGCCACGTGTCTGTGGCGCGATACCCCAGTGCTGGTTATGACTAAAATTGTAAAAGCTACATTAAAAATAAAACTACACATACATTAGCGTATACAATGTCACATTGATGCAGTTTGAAGACATATAACCTGTTTCCTGAGAGCATCCACATACTTGTGTTCCGCAGTGTACATGAAACAGTGTCCAGAATATTGATGGTAAACGAGCAAAGAGATTAAAATACCTTAGCCACTCATTTGTGTAAATTAGATTCTTTCTTGTCTCAGTCTGATTATCTCTGTCCGGTCGTCTCAAGATCCACTTTTATGAAGAAGAAGAACTTGCTGTATTGTGCCTGACGAAGTTATAAAATCAAACAACAACAGATATATAACAAAAGAAACTCGCCCATAACGCAACTTAAGGTCTTACCAACTTGAATAACACACCATACGAAACATTTTGAGAGAGAAGAGCAAACTCTCTCTCTCTCTCTCTCTCTCTCTCTCTCTCTCTCTCTCTCTCTCTCTCTCTCTCTCTCTCTCTCTCTCTCTCTCTCTCTCTCTCTCTCTCTCTCTCTCTCTCTCTCTCTCTCTCTCTCTCTCTCTCTCTCTCTCTCTCTCTCTCTCTCTCTCTCTCTCTCTCTCTCTCTCTCTCTCTCTCTCTCTCACACACATACACACACACACACACACGAAGTCGAGCTATTTTGACTTTTGCTAACAAGTATAGTTCATTCCACACAGCATGATGAATTTTATCCTATCTGTAACTCAGTAAAGTTTGAAGTTTGGGTCAGAGTTGTTTAATGTTTCTAAAAGTACCAAACTCATTCAAAATACTTCATGTGAAAAGATTTGGGTACTTTTAACTACCTTTAATGGCGATGACCTGAATATTTACTAAGCACTACCACCACCAGTTGAATAACATATAATAAAGCGATTGCAAATGAGAACTCCTGCACTTATTTATCAGGGTATTACCATTACCTAATGGAGAATAAATTTTCCAAATTAAAACGAGAAAACTTTAAATTTAACCATATAAAATATATTTATTACTTATTGTTATTTCGTAATACAATCTTTTATTAAATGCAATAATACAGTAATATTATCAAATGATTTTATGTGTCTATCTTCTCATGCGTAGAACTTGTGTACTTAGGGTGGACATATCACCCCCAATGCTCTCATTAATATATTTGTATTAATGCTCGTTATTTACACAACAATAGCACGTGGCTCAAGATGATCATCGTGCATATAGTTCCAACACATAATATTTATAACTTTTTCTTTTCTTTTTTTTCTTCGTTAAGTTAGGGATATAAAGCAAAATTCTGCTTATTCAACTTTTTTTATAAATGATTACAAGACCTGTTGACCATTATAAAGATAGGGTCAATAATTGTAACTGATATTAATGAATGCGTCGAGTCTGTTAACTCTATTGCTAAAATGCAGGGTTATTTTAATCTGAAAAACTGAAGCAATATTATCAAACTGATCCTAAGACACGGCGTGCATGTATTCTGGACTAACTACTCCCCAAGCTGTTGATTCTAAACGGCAACACTTTTATTCCATGATTGTAAAATACCTCTGATATATGGCAGAAGAATTTGTATGAATATATACATTATTTTGTTACGACCCTATGGTCGTATTTTAAGAAACCGAAAATGAAATACTAACATGTTTTGTAAAATTCAACAAATAATTTATTTCCCTAGAATATAAAGTGAAAATTTAAATCCGAAATAATCCAAAACGTTCTATCACAAATCCAAGATTATATTGCAATTGAATGGAATCCGGTATTGAAAATGCTGATGTGTAAGTACTCTTGAATGAGTTGATGTGCCAACAGTCTTGTTTTATCATAATGATATAATCCACAATGGCCTTGAATAAATTCACAATAATAGTGATTTAGTTCAAAATAATAGTGAAAATTTCAAAATTCCAATAATAATTTGTAAATAAACGATTCCTCCCAAATTATATCTGAACACAAATGAACTTAAAGTAGTGATGAAATAATTTTGTTTACTTCAAACTTAGAAATTACCATATCACAATAAGATAACCAGGTCATTTTCCCATCAAATTCTTAAACAAGTTCTTTTCTAGAACATTATAAGGCTAGCCATCAGACTCAGATATCAGTAAACAACTCATCTACAACTTGCAAACAAGACAAGGAGCAGGTAGGTATTTTAGAACCTTACACGGTCTGTGTCAGCATGTGTACATGATCTTAAAGTACAATCTAAAATAATGCAGTGGCGTCACTGGGAGCAGGGGGAGGGCTGACTGCACCGGGTGAAACCATCATAGTGAGTGACACCAAAAATGACTGTCTATAAAATTTTTGAATTTTTTGTGCAGGAAGGAGGTCAATGGAGGTGATAATATGAGTTACCGCACTTGATGACACCAGCCCTAGTGACTATACTGAATAATGGAAAAAGTTAGCTATGTATAATATGTTTTACAAATTACCCTTACAATCTAAAATAATGAACAAAAGCTAAACACACAATATAGATATACATAACAAGTTACTAAATGACATCACGTGACATCATACAATATCCAAGAATTCCTGAAAGCCACTCATCTAATGCGGTATTTTGCTGAAATATTCATGAGGTAAAGTTAAAAGTTGGAATTTATCAGAGAGCTTTCTTGTGCGAATAGTTACTTAATGTCAGCATGACACCTTTGAATGGTACCTTGGAGAACGTCATCTGAGCATCAGCTTGTATTTCAGCATTTATTACTGGGGACTAATGTTCATGATACCGACTAATTTTATACATCATCCAAAAAAAAAAAAATATTTCCCCACATACAATGCTTTTTCGATGTTACAATGTGAGCAGACGATAAAGGGAATAGTTGTAAGAAGTCAACTTTATTATAAGGTAATTTTTAAAATAACCGATAACTATGAAGTTTGATATACGCCCTTGTTGGGACTAAGAGGTAATTCGACATAGACCTTATTTTAAGATATGAATAAATGGCAAAGAAATATATAAGAAATGAAATAAATTGCAATAATGAGTACTCTTAGGATATTTATTTCTTAAAAACTCTTCTATTTTCGAAAATTTGTTTATTCATCTTGGGAATATTTCGGTTTAGATTAAAAATAAATGTTTCAAAGTTACCTTCCATCAATTGTCAGCCAACCCTTTCATCTGTTTTTTTTAATGATGAATCACCTCATTTCTCAACAAAAGTAGCAAACATGCTGAAGTAAATGGTTTTCGTTTCGCTCCATTATCCCCGGCCATCAGTGTATTTTACCGGCTTGTTAGGTGTATTGCCGCCTTCCGACGGCCTATTGTGTCAAAGCGGAAGATGTTTTGCGCATTAATACAGTACCTCAGACTCCCTTGCCATGCTTCATTTATCGGCAGATTAGCGTAAATTGAAAATTGCTTCCAATTTCATGGGTCAAGTAGAAATCACTTAAAACTATTATGGATGATATGTGACATCGCAAACTACACAGACAAGCAAAGCTTTTTTATTTATTTTTTTCAGAAGACAAAAAATGCTGCGCTTTATTGTATTATATATTACTGGTGCTACAAAGTTATAACTTTTACTGTTGAAACGCCAACCAGATGTAAGTTTTCTAGTGATAAAATCAGTTCAGCCAGAAGTGAGTTGGATATTAGTAACTATGAAATAAACACAATAACAAATCATATATAAAATGACCCATGCGCAGCTCCTCGTTTCATAACATTTTAAAATTTGTCATTACTATTTTTTAAGCATGAAAAATGTTAAATAACATAAATATTGTCATAGTTTATAAGCAGATACGTGTCATTTCTAGCAAACGATGTAATTTTTCATTTGCTTGAATGATGGCGGCTTTTAATGGATCATGATTTATTGACTGATTCATTTATCGGCGATCTAGGGTCTTCTGTTCAAGTCATATGACACGGAAGCTATCCGGGAAACGATCAGATATTCGTATTTAGCTATTGATTATTTGCAGATTTATTAGGACAAGCAGGAACTACTCAGACAACCTTTTGTTTGTCTTGTCGATTGGAAACGTTTAAGCTGAACTTGTGATCCATATAAAAAGACATTCTTTAAAAAAATATTAAAGAGTACTCTGAAGACAGGGTAGATTATTGTGTTTCTCATCCAAAAGTGACTTTGTCCTTTTGTTGAGGTTTTTCCTCCCTTGCAACTGCTGCGTAATCTCATATATCATACTTATGAATAAGAAACTAAAGATGATTTGGCGAAAGTTTAACTGTGTAGTAACATTCATATTCAACAATGTATTTAACTTTTCAATAACACAAACATTAGAGAAAGCTATCCTGTAAAGTTCGTCCAAAGGTAAGGACTTCATCAGCAGACTGATTTCATCTCTACTCAACAACGCCCGATGGAAATTTTCCATAAGTATTTTTGTAAACTCTATCGCTTCGCGTGTCAAGTGAGGTATTTATAGAGAGAGGTTTGATAAATACATTTTCATTCTTGTTTGCATATAAGTCCTTGGGATTGAATGATCAGAGATTACAGTTGTGTCCCCTTACATTTTCATAGGAATTGTTTATTTCAATAATTACAAAGTGCTTATTGACTTTTTATACTAAAACACTAATTATTTAGAACTCATTCGAAGATACTCATGATTATATCGATGCTCTGAACAAGACATTCAAGATTATTGAAGTTCAATCGGAACACTATACTTTTGGATATGTTATGTGACCTTTAGGATGGTTTGGGATTTAAGTTACAATACTTTACAATCCTCCTAAATCTTCATTCTGTAACTTAGAGAAATATATAATTTGTCGAATTTACTGGAATTGTTTACTATAATTATTGGTTTCACTTAATTTCTGTTACGTGATTTAAGACCACAGAGTAGTACAGAAAATGGGGTCATATGATTGCTTAGAGAGATATAATTACTGATGTCATTTACCCATTAGTCAATGCGTTATTGTTTTCGGACAAGCATATGACGGGTAAACCTCATAATTGTTTTCATGTTTTGTCTAAGCGAAAAGTTGTGTGTGTTGTCCAAGTTGACTTTGAAATTATTGTTTTGAAACACTGTTATTATGGAAAATGGACTGACAATTTATGCTTCTATTTACAGTTGAAATATCATCATCATCATCATCATCATCATCATCATCATCATCATCAGAAGAAGAAGAAGAAGAAGAAGAAGAAGAAGAAGAAAAAGAAGATATATATATATATATATATATATATATATATATATATATATATATATATATATATATATATATATATATATATATATATATATTTACCATATTTATTTATTTATTTAGTTATTTTTTTACAAATAAAGAAGAAAAGTAAAAAGTATGTACTTTTATATCGATAACAACATTTCAACTAATTTGGCTAGTCGCAAAATAAAATTTCAAACATAATTATCATTTATGAGGCTGATTCGTCTTTAAGTATCTTTAAATAATAATGTAATTAATTAGTCATAATTATTTATTAAACGTTTAACACATTTTCTTCTTGCATATTTTAGCATCCATGTTTATGTTCAAGGAAGCAATGATGGGGGTCAGCTTGAAGAATGCTGAAGATGGAACAAAGCTGATATTTAAAAAAATTTAAAATTTATAACCAAAATGTCAGATAATTTTATATAAACAAATTAAATAAAATTTGACATACCAAAATATAGCAGAAAATTTTATATAAAAAAATGCTTAAAGATTTTATACAACAAAGTCACCGATAATCATGTAACATCATTGCAAGTTGTATACCGTTCATTCTTGCATATAAGTCGGGTCTATCTCCACTCTGCATAGACCTAGCGTCGTATAATGCTATGGTAGACCTGGATCTACGCAGTTTGTTATTACTGATCAGTAGAACAAGTTAAAACTGGATCCGACTGATCAAGGAATATATACAGCAGTTAAAAGTTACAGAAGATTCGACCAAATACTGGCAATGGAACAAGTAGGAACCGTTGCAGATAGTGATAGACTCCTTACTCTTGGTAGAATGAGGAATTCTAAGGCGTCTACATATGCATATCACTTACATATCACATCTGTCCGCATGGGTTCTAGTCTTGATTCTGCCAACGTGGGCACGTGAGAGTTTTTTTCCAATAACTTTGTGTGGATTGCCATGTATCAAAAAATCAAAACAACAACGAATGCGTAATAGCATGACCCATCCACTAACATATCTTTCTAGAAATTTAATAAGACTAGTAAAAGTTACAAGGCATTTAACGATTCTCAATAAAATGTTAGTTTTAAATTCTCTCTCTCTCTCTCACACACACACACACATACACACACATACACACACAGACACTGAAACACACACACACCACTACCACCACCAACAACAGCAGCAACAACATCAAATATCTTTTTAAAAAAGCATCAAAGCATTTTACAGTGAGTAAAAGGTTACAGAGTAATTTTCTATTTTTAAATAATGTCAAGGTATAGAAAATGGGCTTCATCCATAAACTAAATAACCGTATTTAACGATGAGCTGGCAACTCCTGTGTCTTTACAAAATAACATGGACGCATTATGTGAGCCTTGAATAAATTAGTTTCTCCGCGCCGGAAATTATGTCATGGAGTGAGAACTCGGTCATAAACTCAACTGTCCACCAATGTCTTACACCTAGGCAACACACCGAGAGTGTTAAGTAATTAGTTTTAGCATCAGCAATTAACTTGTCGTCCTTGGTTCATGAAACTTTGATGAGAGACAAATACGAGCTGTCTCTACCACCTGAGCCACACTGGAACTTTATTTGTCAATTACAGTGGTGTAATTAGCTATTTTCGTGAGTACTTGCGCAATTAATGACATTAGTTAACTTCATTTTCTGGCATAAATACTGATGAAAGGTGTTAGCTTTCCATTTCGGTTTTAATCTACACTAATATATGGTCCCTCAAATGTGAAGCTTTGCGGTTGTAATCTTCTATAATGAATTAAAGGTGAGCACATCTTATGCGATGACGAAGATGCAGGATTTACAGTATCAGAAGATGAACACAGAAATTCATACTTGCATTGTCGAATATGAAAACAGAAAATCATACGTGATGTGTGAGAAGTTGAACACAGAAATCCCCACGTGCAGTATCAGAATATGAACACAGAATTTCGCACATGCAGTATCAGAATATGAACACAGAAATTCGCGTGTACACTGGTGTCGTAATATGAACAAGGAAATCCCCACTTGCAGTATCAGAATATGAACACAGAATTTCACTTATGCAGTATCAGAATATGAACACAGAAATTCGCGTGTACAATGGTGTCATAATATGAACAAGAAAATCCCCATGTGCAGTATCAGAATATGAACACAGAAATTCGCGTGTAGAACGGTGTGATAATATAAACAAGGAAATACACACATGCAGTGTAAGAATATGAACACAGAATTTCACACGTGCAGTGTCAGAATTGAATACAGAAATCAAGACATGCAGGACATACGTTATCAGAAGGTGAAAATATACATGCAAGGCACGCAGTATCACAAGACGAGCACGAAATGATGAACACGGATATGCAGTATTAAAAAATAAACATAAGACATCTGGCATTAGAAGATGGTATCAGAAAATTAAGACAGAACGTGAAGGATCATACGATAAACCCAGACATGCAGTAGTATCAGGCAGTGAATACAGCTATGTAGTAGCACATTGATGAATACGGACATGAAACAGCCGATACTAAAGACATGTTACGACTCTATGATCTTAAATTAAATAATAGAAAAGAGTGAAAACCCACACGTTTTGTAAAATTCAACAAAAAATTGTTTCCTTAGAATACAAACTGAAATTTTAAAACGAAATTATAAAATTGTGAATTAAATTTCCTATAGTCCTTAAAGTTCAATCACTGATCAAAATGTTTGAAGTTACAATTGAATTCCAGCGGTATTCCAAATAAACTCCGGTATGGAATGTGTGGATGTGCATCCAGTTTCGAATAAGCTAATGTGCCAGTGACCTGGATTGTGATGGTGTACTGAGAGTGTTTTGATGTATCCTTTTTCAAATTCACTATAATTCTAAATTAATATTTCTGTCCAAGAACGTTATCGAGCACTTTATATGTCCAATAAATAATAATTTTAGTAAATAAATCCAGCTAAATAAAAAACTAAACAATAAGACCAATTATGTTTCAGGATGCGAAGACGATAAACAAGATTATATAGCCAAATATTTGACCTTGGTCTCAATAACCATTTCCTAAAAATACTGTGTCACTTAGTGGAGTTTTCCATTCTCGAAGACTTTGAAGTCGGAATCAAGACTGTATCTTTTCATTAAAATTCAGTTAAACATGTTTACATTAATAATGACCTGAATGTTTACAATAATGAGAATCAAATGAGAATCAATAATAATCAAAAATAATGAGTATCAAATCCCAATAATCTTAAAATTCCAAATGATTTTCAGTAGGGTTCCCAATGAACTACAATCTTGTGCTTACGTACCAATAGACTTGAATGCACCGATGTACGATAACCTTGACATATCGCAGTGATGTAATCCAAAATGTCTTTGAATGACTTCACAATAATTCCAAAGTCCAAAATATAAATGCGCACTATGTAATTCCAATGAATAATTTCAATAAATAATTCTTCTCAACTAACATTCATTCCACAATGACGGATGTTGAAAAAGGAATTAATAATTTCGTTTATCACAACCTAATATAAAAACTAACAAAAAATAAGATCAACAGAATTTGGGTTATAAATTAGTTTCCAGACCTTTCTAAGGTCAAAATGCTATTTCAACATAATGACAAAATATTATCTTAGAGTACAAACACATTTTGCAGTTTGTAGCTGGATCTGACTTTTAAGTGGGTATATACGGCACTAGTACGCCATTATTCTCGTCAGCGATTTGTATACGTTAATAGCTCTGATGGCTGAAGCATATTTTTTTCAAACTCTGTACCTTTTTAGTTTCGGTGCTATTTCGGTTCCTCATAAAAACTTTTCCAGCCATCAAATTTTCATGCAATTGCTTTTATTTTTAAATATTAATTTTGTCATGTAAAATAGTACTGTACCACTAGCAAAAAAGAAATGGTGTACGTCTAACAGCTTTAATAATGCTTCCAATAGTTTTGATAAAAATTCAGTAGCTTCGATAACTTTGTACTCATGCTATTGTTTGAATAACACATGCTTCTAATAATAGATTCATCTTCACTCAAACGTTTTATAGAAGAATGATCCATATGATAACGGAGTGTGCTTACAAGGGAGATAACTATAAAACATGCAAGGGAGATAACTATATAACATTGTATGAAAATCATTTATTGGTTAATTTATGTTGTTAACATGCTTTACACTTGAATGAGAAGTCCAATTCATGTTTCATGAAGAAGACTAAATGTAGTTCTGATTCTCTTCAACACACTAAAATAAATGACTTTATTTATCGTTGAAATGTTCAAGAAAATATATAGCATGTGTTTAAATTATTGAAGTTTACCAGTAAAATTGGGCAAATCAAATAATAACACATTTACACCTATAATTTATTAATTTTGACATGCCAAATATGTCAATAAAATATACAGGAAAGCAGTTAGGATCAGATGATATACGCTTTAGGCCATTTTACTCTTTATTTTATTTGGTTATTTTCCGTTTGCTAATTTAAAAAAAAAAAAGAAATGTTGTACGGCTAAGGAACATTCAGAAAGACATAGAAGAACCGTGAGAAGAATCACATCTCAGAATATGAATTATACATACATACATATATATATATATATATATATATATATATATATATATATATATATATATATATATATATATATATATATATATATATATATATATAACCTGTGATTGCATTAAAAAGATTAAAAATGGAGGAAGTCTGAAAAATGGCCGATAGCAGAGTGGGATTAGAAATAATCCAGAAATATAACTCATTCAGGTTGCATACCCGTAGATAAATGTGTATGATGAATTCAGAACCGTCCTGGTGTGGAGAACGGGGAATTAAGTGCATTATATTCTGTGTGACTGAAGTCCTATTGTAAAGAAAGAGGAATTAATATATGTTTCTGTATGAAGGGAGAAGGAAATTAACTACAGTGTGCGCGATTTTGGATTTTGAATGTAGCTTTAACATTTCTTTGCCATCCGCTCCGATCAGGGCGCATCATGGCGAAGATATATAGCATGATGTCCCACCAGGTCACATTATTTCTGACACCAGACATAACACTAAACTCTTAAAATAAGCGACAATCGAGGAAGCTACTAGTATCATTTGTGCAAGTTTCTGGTATGACTCAGCCGGAGCTTGAAGCCACGACCTTTGCATCCGAATCGGACGCTCTAATTACATATGTTTCTGTATGAATTAAGTGTTGGTGTAGAGACACTTTAATGAATTAGATATATTTCTGTATGAATTAAGTACTAGTGTACAGAAAGAGAAATTAATTACGTAGTTTTCTGAATTAATTACGTGCTGGTGTAGAGAAATGGAAATGAATTACTTATATTTCTGTATGAATAACTTGCTGGTGTAGAGAAATAGAAATTAATTGCATATGTTTAATTACATATGTTTCTGCATGAAATTACGTACTGGTATCTAGAAATGCAAATTAGCTGCTTATGTTTCTCATCCGGTTTAACACTGCTTTTCTGTTATGCACCACTTAAAATGATAATTAATGACCAGTTTTGCTTTCATTAGTCTGATTTTATTTAAGGAGAACATTCGTCTCAAATTTTGCACCAAATGTTCAACTATATAAGACATATAATATCTTCCTAAATACTTCTATTTCAGCAGTTTCTACTTATCTGGCTAGTTTTAGTTGGTGAAATGCTTGCATGGCGGGAGGAGGCTAAAGAAAGGTTTGGATTCGTAAACCTCACACTCTTACCACGTGCTTCGTCAAATGTTTGCACACTGGAGGGGCTAAATTAGGAATTAAATCTCGCGAGATGTTATCGCCTGAAATGCAAATTGAAAACTAACTTTAATTTTACCTTAACGTTAGTCACGGCATTTTTCAGGTGACCTATTTTAAACCTTCTGTGTTCTCTAGACGGTCGGTTCCAGAGGTGCATAAATTTGCGATATGTATAACTTAAGCTGCCTTACTATTTTAGAAACAAAATTCAAAGAGAACAATGTTTGAAATGAAATGAAACTTCCAACAATTGTTAAATTTTCTTTGTAGAATCTTTAACTTGTGGTGTTCATGACATGATTCGTTGCAATGATTCATGTAGGATAAATGTAGTTGCCATTACACATTGCTTTGCAAAATTTTTAACTAACTTATTGCATCACTAAATTACATCAGATATTCAATTCATTTCATGGGCACCGATTTTTTTTTCTGGAAATAAAATCTCAGATACAAAGCAACACTTTTACACGGCAGGATGACTACGGCAAAGTAACATTCTGACAAATCCATACATGTTAATTGAATCTAAAAAAATACTTATAAAAGATTAAAAGTATGTCTTAACTTGAGGGGAAAATAGAATTACATTCGCCAGATTAAGAACTTCTTTGATAAAATATTTCTTCTCTTGAAAATGAATAAAATAAGTGAAGAAACCCGAAACTAATCCCTTTGGTAAAATTATTAAAGTTATTGTTTTCTAGAAGCTTGCTTTGTTATACATCTATCGATGTGTATGCATGTATCACACTAAAGGAATAAGGTAAATATGTAAAAGTGTGTCGACTATATTATTTGATGTGAAAAAGACAATAGAAATGATAAAGAATAATTTTTAACAGATATTCACTTCTAGTCATTCAAGTGCAACGATGAGACATAACGATTATTTGTAATATGGGGAATTCAACCCAACCCCACCCCAAAAGATGCATATTAAAGACATCTGCAAAACATTCATATAAGAATAGTCAACTTACAAGCAATTTCATGCAATCTTCAAATCTAGCCTCATTCATTCTACAGGTCACGCCGGATAATTGGGTTTATAAAAAAATATGGCTGCGTTTCATTAACCTCCATCGAACTAAAGAGAGAAAACCCGTATCATAAACAACCCGAGACGCTTTTCCTATTTGCGAGGGAATTCATCCGCGTTAATTCATTTGTTCACAGCACGTGTAAGTAGTTGAAAATGATCAATGGCTTTGTCAAAATCAAGGACTCTTCCTGCTTTCGACGCTCCTAAATAATTGTGATTTAGTCGGCCCATTAGAAAGAGTGACAAACATTAAGTGCCGTCGCTTGCCTATTTCATGCCTTGTTCATGTTACAGCAAAAGATAATTTCTTCAAAGCACACCAAAGCAGTGTCTCAGCTAGAAAAGTTGTTTTTAGACACGCTAGTTGCAAATTATGTTTCAAGGTTAGTTAGAAAAGAAGAAACAACACGAATCATAGTGTTACAGACATTTATCCTCAATGTTTCCCATGAACAAAAAAGAACAAGAAACTTTTACAATACGTGCAAGAAGAGGGCGTCAACAAAGATAGCGTGTTTCATGCCTGGATTTCACGTAGAACCTACCATTTTTGAAATCAATAAATCAATTAAATAACGACTGCATATCAGGAGTTTGTTTAATTCAGTAAAAAAAAATCCCCGACTTCTTTAACTTTCATTTTATTGAATGTTCACTTTCGAAGTTGTGCCTTTATTTCTATCTCTTAAATCACTCAAAATTAATACGAGTTTATCTTAAAGCCTTTTCATACACCTATTAGGGTTTCAAACATCATTGGCAAACGAATTAATAATGTATAATGTTGTAAAGAAGAGCTGGTACGCAAACGAATGACATAAACGTTTTTTTTATTTTAAAAAAAGAGTGGACATTCTATAAAGATAATTTTTTATCTATTTTTCACATTACAAATAGAAAATTTAATCATGTGTAACCAGCTATTTTACTCTTTCAAGAAATTGTAACTTGCCTTTTCCACGTGTTGCATTTGCTCACATAAAATGCAAACTTAAGTACTAATATCTTAGACCCAGATATGACTTCATATAATGAAGTTGTGGTGTAGTTTAGTACAGTAAGTACGGTACTGAAGCAACGCAGTGGTCTATAGCAGTAGGTGGTATGGTGAGATGGAGTGGAATAGTGATAAATGGTGCAGTCAAGAGTGGGGAAACTTGAAACAGTGGGGTGTAGTAGCATAGTTTAGTGGAATAAATGGTGCAGTCAAGAGTGGGGAAACTTGAAACAGTAGGGTGTAGTGGCATAGTTTAGTGGAGTAGTGATAAATGCTGCAGTCAAGAGTGGGGGAAACTTGAAACAGTAGGGTGTAGTGGCATAGTTTAATGGAGTAGTGATAAATGGTGCAGTCAAGAGTGGGGAAACTTGAAACAGTGGGGTGTGGTGGCATAGCTTAGTGGAATAGTGATAAATGGTGCAGTCAAGAGTGGGGAAACTTGAAACAGTGGGGTGTGGTGGCATAGTTTAGTGGAGTTGTGATAAATGGTGCAGTCAAGAGTGGGGAAACTTGAAACAGTGGGGTGTAGTGGCATAGTTTAGTGGAGTAGTGATAAACGGTGCAGTCAAGAGTGGGGAAACTTGAAACAGTGTGGTGTAGTGGCATAGTTTAGTGGAATAGTGATAAATGGTACAGTCAAGAGTGGGGAAACTTGAAACAGTGGGGTGTGGTGGCATAGTTTAGTGGAGTTGTGATAAATGGTGCAGTCAAGAGTGGGGAAACTTGAAACAGTGGGGTGTAGTGGCATAGTTTAGTGGAGTAGTGATAAACGGTGCAGTCAAGAGTGGGGAAACTTGAAACAGTGTGGTGTAGTGGCATAGTTTAGTGGAATAGTGATAAATGGTACAGTCAAGAGTGGGGAAACTTGAAACAGTGGGGTGTAGTGGCATAGTTTAGCGGAGTAGTGATAAATGGTGCAGTCAAGAGTGGGGACACTTGAAACAGTGGGGTGTAGTGGCATAGTTTAGTGGAGTTGTGATAAATGGTGCAGTCAAGAGTGGGGAAACTTGAAACAGTGGGGTGTAGTGGCATAGTTTAGTGGAGTAGTGATAAACGGTGCAGTCAAGAGTGGGGAAACTTGAAACAGTGGGGTGTAGTGGCATAGTTAAGTGGAATAGTGATAAATGGTACAGTCAAGAGTGGGGAAACTTGAAACAGTGGGGTGTAGTGGCATAGTTTAGCGGAATAGTGATAAATGGTGCAGTCAAGAGTGGGGAAACTTGAAACAGTGGGGTGTAGTGGCATAAATTAGTGGAGTAGTGATAAA
The DNA here is from genome assembly GCA_016746295.1 of Potamilus streckersoni. Lineage (NCBI taxonomy): Eukaryota > Metazoa > Mollusca > Bivalvia > Unionida > Unionidae > Potamilus > Potamilus streckersoni. The sequence goes on along the minus strand of JAEAOA010002345.1, from coordinate 8,193,378 downwards.
TGGTGCAGTAAAGAGTGGCGAAACTTGAAACAGTGGGGTGTAGTGGCATAGTTTAGTGGAGTAGTGATAAACGGTGCAGTCAAGAGTGGGGAAACTTGAAACAGTGGGGTGTAGTGGCATAGTTTAGTGGAATAGTGATAAATGGTACAGTCAAGAGTGGGGAAACTTGAAACAGTGGGGTGTAGTGGCATAGTTTAGCGGAATAGTGATAAATGGTGCAGTCAAGAGTGGGGAAACTTGAAACAGTGGGGTGTAGTGGCATAAATTAGTGGAGTAGTGATAAATGGTGCAGTAAAGAGTGGCGAAACTTGAAACAGTGGGGTGTAGTGGCATAGTTTAGTGGAGTAGTGATAAACGGTGCAGTCAAGAGTGGGGAAACTTGAAACAGTGGGGTGTAGTGGCATAGTTTAGTGGAATAGTGATAAATGGTACAGTCAAGAGTGGGGAAACTTGAAACAGTGGGGTGTAGTGGCATAGTTTAGCGGAATAGTGATAAATGGTGCAGTCAAGAGTGGGGAAACTTGAAACAGTGGGGTGTAGTGGCATAAATTAGTGGAGTAGTGATAAATGGTGCAGTAAAGAGTGGCGAAACTTGAAACAGTGGGGTGTAGTGGCATAGTTTAGTGGAATAGTGATAAATGGTACAGTCAAGAGTTTGGAAACTTGAAACAGTGGGGTGCAGTGGCATAGTTTAGTGGAGTTGTGATAAATGGTGCAGTCAAGAGTGGGGAAACTTGAAACAGTGGGGTGTAGTGGCATAGTTTAGTGGAGTAGTGATAAATGGTGCAGTCAAGAGTGGGGAAACTTGAAACAGTGGGGTGTAGTGGCATAGTTTAGTGGAGTTGTGATAAATGGTACAGTCAAGAGTGGGGAAACTTGAAACAGTGGGGTGTAGTGGCATAGTTTAGTGGAGTAGTGATAAATGGTACAGTCAAGAGTGGGGAAACTTGAAACAGTGGGGTGTAGTGGCATAGTTTAGTGGAGTAGTGATAAACGGTGCAGTAAAGAGTGGGGAAACTTGAAACAGTGTGGTGTAGTGGCATAGTTTAGTGGAATAGTGATAAATGGTACAGTCAAGAGTGGGGAAACTTGAAACAGTGGGGTGTAGTGGCATAGTTTAGCGGAGTAGTGATAAATGGTGCAGTCAAGAGTGGGGACACTTGAAACAGTGGGGTGTAGTGGCATAGTTTAGTGGAGTAGTGATAAATGGTGCAGTCAAGAGTGGGGAAACTTGAAACAGTGGGGTGTAGTGGCATAAATTAGTGGAATAGTGATAAATGGTGCAGTCAAGAGTCGGGAAACTTGAAACCGTGGGGTGTAGTGGTATAGTTTAGTGGAGTAGTGATAAATGGTGCAGTAAAGAGTGGCGAAACTTGAAACAGTGGGGTGTAGTGGCATAGTTTAGTGGAATAGTGATAAATGGTACAGTCAAGAGTTTGGAAACTTGAAATAGTGGGGTGTAGTGGCATAGTTTAGTGGAGTTGTGATAAATGGTGCAGTCAAGAGTGGGGAAACTTGAAACAGTGGGGTGTAGTGGCATAGTTTAGTGGAGTAGTGATAAATGGTGCAGTCAAGAGTGGGGAAACTTGAAACAGTGGGGTGTAGTGGCATAGTTTAGTGGAGTTGTGATAAATGGTGCAGTCAAGAGTGGGGAAACTTGAAACAGTGGGGTCTAGTGGCATAGTTTAGTGGAGTAGTGATAAATGGTACAGTCAAGAGTGGGGAAACTTGAAACAGTGTGGTGTAGTGGCATAGTTTAGTGGAGTAGTGATAAACGGTGCAGTCAAGAGTGGGGAAACTTGAAACAGTGGGGTGTAGTGGCATAGTTTAGTGAAATAGTGATAAATGGTGCAGTCAAGAGTGGGGAAACATGAAACAGTGGGGTGTAGTGGCATAGTTTAGTGGAGTAGTGATAAACGGTGCAGTCAAGAGTGGGGAAACTTGAAACAGTGGGGTGTAGTGGCATAGTTTAGTGGAATAGTGATAAATGGTACAGTCAAGAGTGGGGAAACTTGAAACAGTGGGGTGTAGTGGCATAGTTTAGTGGAGTAGTGTGGTAGAGTAGTATTGCGGTAATCCAACATGAATGGTGTAGTTAAGTGGAATGATAGTGTAAATATGGTACTGAGAGAGAGAGAGAGAGAGAGAGAGAGAGAGAGAGAGAGAGAGAGAGAGAGAGAGAGAGAGAGAGAGAGAGAGAGAGAGAGAGAGAGTTTATGTTAACTTGTGATGTGACTTCCTCAGAACGACAGATTTTATTGTATGAACATAAAATTCTGCATAGTGTTCCATTTAAAACTTGACAAATGCATTTAGATATTAAAGAGGAATCTGGACGCCTATTTACAGTACTTCGCGACGTGACTGGTCTTCTATTGACAGTGTTCCTCAACTTAACTAGTCTCCTATTTAGAGCGATTTTCAATCTGATTGGTCTCCTCAACTTGAATACATTGCTGTTGATCAGTATTGAACTAATCTGTCTCCCACAGAAATAAATGTACGATTAGTTGAGAGTCAGTGTTTTCTAGAGTATAAGAAAGAATATCAAATAGATTACCTACCTCTCCAAAAGATTCCATTTTATATTGGTCGCCTTTTAAGTCGTTCCTTTAAATAAATTGAGAACGAAAGAAACATTCGGCCTTTCTTTGAAAGAAAAAACAATATTTAGCGCTGATCTTAGGGTGATGACCTTGACTCAAACTCTTTCAGAGGATCAGCTATATTCCTTCTGGAAGATTCTCAGATATACATTGTTACCCTCTTCAGTAAGACGGCATGATGATATATCCTGCCTAAATAGATGTACATTTATATTATATGATGAACGACAAATATAGAAAATGAATATAATGTTGTTTTACAACACTCCTTTTATTAAAATTTTAGAAATAGTCATACCATAAAAGTTTAGCAAAAAACAAAAAAAAAATATTTGCTGATAAAGTCAATGAACCATCTCATAAAATTTCAGCTTGCACATTACGCTTTCTTCCGAGATCAAATGTACATGTAATTATACTTTTATTTTAATTTTTTCTCTACCCACATGGGAGATCACAACTATGTACTTGTATAACGCTATTCATTATCAAAATATTTATATATTTTTTTGCTTTTCAACTCACTGTGTTAAATTTTTTGCAATATTATTGTGTGGCTGTAGTCTGATTGTCCTATGGCCTACATTACTAATTGTCCCGTTTGCTATTCCCCAGAAATAAAAGTCATGTATAAGCTATAATCTACCAGTCTTTGGATTATTACCGCAGCCATGTGTTTGATGTATAAATATTGCCGCAAGCTAGTGTTAAACATTCAAGGTCACATAACAAGACGAAGACAGTAATCTCGAATCGGCAAAGGTGACAGATCGCACCATCTAAACATAGGCTTGTAGTTATCACACCTTTGTGTTTTAGCTTAGTACACAAATCAAGGGGATACCATGGGGTGAGATAGGAGTGTTTTCATCCATCCCCACGTTGACAGAGGGAAATTGTCCGCTAAGTTTTATTGAATTGGTTTACGGCGATATCCAATCGGAATTGAGATAGATGGTGTGATACAATTTCGACCAGAATGATACTTTAGACGTGTAAGAGAAAATTTAGTATTCGCTTGAAAGGGTTTACTCCGAGAAGAAGTAACTAATATTGGGCTGTAAAACTTACAGGTAGAATCTAAGGAAAGACAAAGCTTCGGAAAGAAAGCTTTCTAGGGAGACAGAACTTGGGTTCCGAGTCTTGAAAAGTTGGAGACGGAATTGAGGCTGTAGCTGAGACAGTCGAAGTCAAGTAGTCGTGGTAAAAAAAAAAAAGTGGAGGAGAAAGAGGAGTCGTCCAGAGAAAGCCGTGAAGGAGAAGGAGTCCAGAGGAAGTTGATGATGAGGAGGAAGAGAAAGAATTTGGAGAAAAGTGGAGGAGGAATGGGAGAAGGAAGTGAGAGACATATGAAAGAAAAAGGATAAAACAAATGGGTAGAGATACAAGATAGGTGGAAATCAATCTCACACTGCTAATCAAGTGATGCATTAGGCATATTGAAGGGTCGATTGGAAGGAGTGCAAATGGAAATTTGAGTTATTTGATCATTGAATTGTTATTAAATTGCTATTCGTTGAATTTCATCAAATTTTGTACATTTAACCATCTAACCGTCGACATTGCTGATACGGGGCTCAAATTTTTATACATATATTTCACTAAATTTAACTTCAAACAAAATAAAGCCCCCGTGGAATTTCTATAATAGTTTCAATAAAACAGTGTGAACACTCCACTCCAACCGTAGCAATCCCCACACCAGTACACTATTGTCATTGTCCACTTTCAAAGTCCAATTAAAAAATATATCAATAATACTACATTAGTGCATACATTACCATTATGTTGCCATTTCGTGTAGAGTGTGTATGTATGTATGTATGTATGTATGTATGTATGTATGTATGTATGTATGTATGTATGTATGTATGTATGTATGTATGTATGTATGTATGTATGTATGTATGTATGTATGTATGTATGTATGTATGTATGTATGTATGTATGTATGCATGCATGCATGCATGCATGCATGCATGCATGCATGCATGCATGTATGTATGTATGTATGTATGTATGTATGTATGTATGTATGTATGTATGTATGTATGTATGTATGTATGTATGTATGTATGTATGTATGTATGTATGTATGTATGCATGTATGTATGTATGCATGTATGTATGTGTATATATATATATATATATATATATATATATATATATTTATATATCTATATATATATGTATATATCTATATATGTATATATGTATATATATATATATATATCAAGACCAGAAAGATGGATTGATTGATTGATGTATAGATGGATGAATGTATTGATGTATGGGTGCATGGTGCATTTATGATATATGGATGCTTGCATGCACGTAAGAATGGACAGACAGACAGATAAGAGACAGTGAGACAGTGAAATTCTTGATAGTGTCGCATACCTATATTAGTTCAAAATATGTGTTGAAGCCTGTTTTGTTACCTTTAGTTATATTACCTTTAGTCATATTACCGTTATCATGTACATCATACTTTACTAGTCTAATGATTTTATCAATAAATTCAAATACGTTCCGAATCTATGCTTCAGTAACCATGACAAGATACGCAAGAGTCGTCTTTTTAATATGGCTTGCCGCTTTATTTTAAGAACAAGGTTATCCTTTTGCATATAGTGCAAATAGATATGATATGTGTCCTCCGTCAAATTTCGGCAGCAGTCGATAATACATGTAATGTTTAGACAACGATTCTTATTGGACATTCATAGAGAGAGAGAGAGAGAGAGAGAGAGAGAGAGAGAGAGAGAGAGAGAGAGAGAGAGAGAGAGAGAGAGAGAGAGAGAGAGAGAGAGAGAGAGAGAGAGAGAGAGAGAGAGAGAGAGAGAGAGTGCGTGTGTATGTGTGTGTTTGTGTGTATGTGTGAATTTTAAGTTAGCTTTAAATATTGTTTAGTCATATCGCTCAGATGTCTGCAGTGTGGCAGTTTATAGTAATGTCTAGCACTGGAACATCATGCCGCAGACATGTAGCATCATGTTCCACCAATTCACATTATTTTGACACCAGTCTCTCAATGCTGAGCGCCTGGCGAGGCAGCTGTAAGTTCCATTGTTGTAAGTCTTTGGTTTGACTCGACTGGGGTTCGAACCCACGATCTCCCGCAAGGTGTCAAAATCGTTACATAGTGTTAAAGAAACTATATCGAGAAATGGTACAAAGATGTGCATGATTGTTTAATGAATTTTTCATGGCTTGCTTTTGTCACTGACTTGAAGAGAGCTTTGGTTTATTCATCTAGATGGAAAAAAGAAATGGAAAATTCCAATATTTTTGTATTTGTTGAAAGAAGATAAAGACGGAACAACTTTTGATTGTACGTTATGTTTTTTTATTTTCTATCAATGAAAATAGTATTGAACGTTAAATTACGAAAATGGGTTATTTAAGGTAGTCCTCTTATTTAAAGTCAGCTCCTTTGGTGCATATGGAAATGACGTCATTATAACATTATTCCGTCTTTGAAATTACTCATCTTTCTACAGCAACATTTTGTAGACATGGGTACATCTTGTGTCTCTTCTTTATTAATGAAAACAAAACTTTTACAATTTTAATTATCGCAAAAACAATCACGTTAATGAAAGTGATAGTCAACGAAAAGAATATTTAATCTTGTTTACAACATGCCATAAATCGGCTACACGGGTTTTCAGTTGAACAAAACAGATATAATCTGAATAATTGTGCAATAGTTTAAGTTTTACTTAATAAAATGCTCTTTTTTTGAAAATTTGATAATAGGAGTCCATGGTCTTTAGCCTGTGAATATTTTGATGAATTTCAAATACAACGCTAATTCAGCAATTATTGTATAAATAATTAGTGCAGTGTCAATTTTTCCCTATTTGTCTATGTAGTGACCCGTACATGGTAATAGATATTCTAGTGACCCTTACATGGTAAGAGATATTCGAGTAGAGCTAGAAAATGCACACCAACTTAAAAATTTCTTTACTTATATGCATTTGAAAAGATAAGTACTCCAACATTTTAATAAGCAATCACCTTTAAGGTTTTTGTTTCAAATTTATTCTCCTGTATACAATATGTTTGATGCTGCTACTACTTTGAATTATATATTAGCGACTCAAAAATATATATGCAAATACTTGATTAATATTTGGCTAATTTTATATATTTTGCGACTTACTCGCCAGTATTCATTACCACATTGCATTGGTGAAATGAATATTTGCATCACACATGTTTAAACGAGGATTTAAGTTAACGATTAAAGTTCATTAAAGAATTATCATATATTGCGCGCATTGCACATTGTAAGACATAAATTGAAATATTCATTATAGAAAACTTATTTTAAGAAAATGTATGTGGATGTACTGAGAACTACGTTGCCTGGGAAAAATGTTGATGAAACACTGGATGCAGGTGAGAAGCAATCTCAGCTCTTTGCTTAATGATGTTATATGCCCCTATTAGTCCCTGTTGGGGTAAATAGGGATGCACGCCATGCAAATACCCGGATGGTAAGGAATAGGAGAAAGAAGACACACTTTCGCTGGAAGGATATCCTGTAGGACTATTTACATCAATTCCTGGGTTCTGCTTCTTCCATTTTGTTCTCCGATTTTGAAACCAGATCTTGACTTGGGTTTCAGTCAGGTTTAATGAAAGTGCCAGGTTTAAACGTTCACACACAGATAGATATCTTGTCTGCCTAAATTTGTTTTCCAGAGCCACTAGCTGTTCATATGAGAAAGCAGTCCTTGCTCGTCTCTGTTTGCTCATCTTGAATACTGTGTTGTCTGAGCCACTTTTGTCCGCTTCTGTACACAGTTCCATCGTATTTTCTGAAGTGTCGTCTGCTTCAATAGAACCTTGACCTTCACCATCTTCATCCTCTGAAAAATAATGAATTGTAAATATTTTGAGAATCCGTGAATTATAATATATAACTATCTTGGTAAAATAGAGTTAAAAAAAAGTTTACAAAGAGAGCGTGTGGGGTGGGGTGGGGTGAGAGCCCATTTGGCCCATATTTTATCTATTAATACTGGTTCTTTCTTCCTCATCGAATAATGTTCGTTTTTTAAACTATACACGTCTAAAATCTTTAAACTGTACACTCCTAATATTGTGAGCCTATTTTGGGGAAAATCGAAATTTTGGACCATGCACCCTAATGATGTCATTTAGATAGAAATAGTTATTCTTTTCGAAAAGTTTAATTCCCTAGTCATATATTTGTTTCAAATATTGTAAATCGATCTAAATTGTTTTATGATGATGCAAAATACTTTTCTAATATAGGCTATAATCTTTGATATTTGTGATTTATAGTTACAGTATAAATTATATTTTTATATTATATAACTAAGATTGCACATATTTGAATTAGCCGCAAATATGATTTATATTTACAAATGAAGAAGAAAAGAACTAGAAACCCCCTCCCTAAGAAAGTCATTGTCATTTCATAGCAGCCATTATTATTTACATCAATAATCAAAACAATGTCACCAACAATTGCAATATGTATCTAGACTGACTTAAATCGTATCACGTGACTCAAAATTATATGTTATTACTTCCTAGAACCAGAAAGGAACTAGTTATATACTCAAGGGCCTAAAATTATTCAAGGGTCTTAAATTGTCTGTTTTGATGATGTTTGTAAACAAAAGTTAAGATATAGTTCTGTTATTGTTTTCATGACATTATTTGCTAGTTATTTAAATATTTATAATTGTTAGAATTGAACTTTATATTTTGCAGAATTCCAGAAATCATATAACTTTGAAACGATTACACACAAAGCATGAACGGTCTTCGATTAATTACAGCAGTTTATACAAGGTGTAATCGATTACACACTACGCATGAATGGTCTTCGATTAATTACGGCAGTTTATACAAGGCGTAATCGATCTCAAATTCCTGATTTTCTTATTCACATATAAGTTCTTAAATGTCAACTTTACACTGGACGTTTCTGAGCCTATCGTAAATGTCAACTTTACATTTCAAGTTTCTGGGCCTATCTTAAATGTCAACTTTACATTTGAAGCTTTTGGGCCTATCTTAAATGTCAACTTTACACTGGACGTTCCTGGGCCTATCTCAAATGTCAACTTTACACTGGAAGTTCTTGGGCCTATCTTAAATGTCAACTTTACACTGGACGTTCCTGGACCTATCTTAAATGTCAACTTTACACTGGAAGTTCCTGCGCCTATATTAAATATCAACTTTACACTGGACGCTCCTGGGCCTATCTTAAATGTCAACTTTCACTGGACGTTCCTGGACCTATCTTAAATGTCAACTTTACACTGAAGTTCCTGCACCTATCTTAAATGTCAGCTTTACACAGGTAGTTCCAGGGCCTATCTTCAGCATGAGTGACAAACTGGGACAAATATATTCACTAATAATTTTACTCATATATTATGTGGAACTAATATTAAAATTGTGGCTTTTGATAATTACCTTGAATATGCGTTTAAGAGTGAATCTATGTCATCCTCGTGATCTGTATCAGTGTTACACAAAATAATACGAGTTCACGATTTACACAACTTGTTTGTAGATATGATATGAAGTAAATGTGAAGCCGATACCTTCTGTTGATAGTATTTTGTTATTTTCTTATTTTTTTATCATGCATAGATATCATCGTTATATATGTTTATTCTAGTCTTTAAAAAAAAAATTCATATCTGTTTTGGTTTTTCTGTATTTCTTTCCCTTTATACCTATTGTTAATGAACATATTAAGACAATAATATTTTCAATACATAAGGATAAAATTAAATAATTTTAGCTGAACAGAACATACTCTAGACAGTGTTTTTTAAAAAAATGTATTGTCAAATGTTTGAAATTAGTAAATACGGCCTCGTCTAATAATTGCCTCATTAGCCGGATGTTCCATCTGTGGAATCAAATTATGCATTACTTCGACATTTCTCATCCAGTCCCCATGTTATTTTCATGAAAATTTCAAAATATCTAACAAAAGTTGCTTCTTCTATAGGAAAACTCCCGATTTAAAGAAGAAAAAAATAGGCAAATTTAAAGGCGGAAAGTCTCCGTTTTTTTTCTCCAATGGGTCAAATTGTTGAAATTTAAATGCTCCAGCTATCTGCAACAATAACTACCTTTGACACGCATGCTGTGTTGAAGGCATCTTCTAAAATACGCCATTTGGGACCCCTTGTCATGGGTGCTAAACAGCCAAGGCACGGCAAGAATCCTGCTTACAAGTGTTGCTGTCAGTCGCTCTGTTCCCTACATTCAATGTACCGTGGCTATGTTACAAGGCTTTGACATTTAGCGTCAATTAGTTTTTGTGCTAGAGAAAGATTCCCAATGGAGTGTGACGGAATAGTGGCGACAGGTGATAACTCCAGAACAAGTTAGGAATTATAATTGGCCTGAGCTCCGCTTTTTTTAATAAATAAGTAATATATTAGAAGAAATACAATTCAAAATATATACAGTCAAGTGGGTACCGTGATTGTTATCGTCTAAATAGCTGCCAATAATATAGATAGATATCAAAAACAATATAATTAATTGATACTTTTATTTTGACTCAACTTACTCCCGACTTAAACGTGCCTTTGTATTAGGATCAATAATAATATGTACAGACATACAATTTTGGTTTTACCGCTCCGGTGGAATATTGGTTAGAGCGTCCGCCTCGGATGCGGGAGGTCGGGAGTTCGATCCCCGGTCAAGTCATACCAAAGACTTACAAAAATAGTACTAACTGCTGCCTCGCTTGACGCTTAACATTAAGAGGTTAGTGTTAAGACTGGTCGGCCTGGTGTCAGGATAATGTGACTGGGTGGGACATCATGCTACATGTCTGCGGCATGATGCCTAAGGGCTAAACATCACTAGAAAATGCCACACTGCAGACATTCAGTTAGTGATATAACTGAAAAACTTTTAAAGATAAGTTAAAAATCAAAATCACATCACATCACGATTTTGGTCAAAAAGAAGTTTCTTGTTCACAAATGTAACAGACACACGGAAAACAGTTTTACCATACATCTCTCTAGCGCACAAATCATGAAAGCCAAAAGGTTCCTGGCAAACAAATTTGGATTTCTCATCTAAGAAACCAGTCAACATGCATCGTCCTGCTTTAGAGTTCTTAGAATACGTAATATTTAAAACGTGTGTTCAAAAAAAAAACTTTACGTGCCCCTAGAAGAAGATATACTCAAGGTTAATCACAATCGAAATAAATATAAACAAACTTTCTTTAACAAGAACATATCTGGTCATGACTGACCCGCTGTCATGTGGTCCTCAGTTTTTGTACTTGTATGAAAGCAATGTGTTTGTTTCATATGAATTCATGAACATTCGTACGCTTTTTGATTAAAATTGGTATATAATATGTACTGGTTTGTAGGAAGCATCTAATAGAGTCAGAATGCATAGGGATAGATTTTTAAAGAGAAAGAATTTTCCAGGTTTTCTTCACTGGTTATACTGGCTATTAAAAAAAAAGACCTTGCTAAAAATAACTCTTAATCCCTTTATTTTGATATTTGATTAATGGGTATATTTTGGTACAGACAATAAAGCATTGGCCTTCCTACAGATGTGCATTAAGCTCCGCTTGGTCATTTTTATTTCCTGGACTTCAGGGGTCAGTTTGTAAAAGAAAGAGCCGACAACATTTTCAAATTGTCTTTTCTGGCTAAATTCTTTTTCTCTGTTTTAATAACTGCTACAAATAGTGTACTTTGGACTAATACAGACCGATTTTCGAGCACATGGCCGCAGTCATTTCGAATAGCTGTGTGATTAGACCATATATATAATTTAAACAAGTACAATATGCAAATATATTTGAACTAAGTACCTCATGCGATTTATAAATGGCATTTAGTACCCAGTTAATATTACTTTTGAACAATCTTCGCTTCGTGATAGTGAATTCCAATTTCTCCACCAAAAAAAAAATCTATATCTCGCTAATTGAAGGAACTCTACTTGAATTAGTTCACAAGGGCAGGCAATGGACCTGAACCGAATGCCATGTAGGAAATTTGTTCATATCCGGGCATCCAATTTTGACACTGACAGTGATGTCTCTTCAGCTCCTGTTTTCTTAAATCAACTCAATATTTTGTAGCCAAAACGAAAAACGGTATCGGGTGTTATCCTTCAACTTTCTAAAGCTGCGGTTATCACGTTATGTCACTGTAGAGCAGAACTTGCTGTTTGTTTTAGTATTTGCCTATTTCCATGTTTGCTCTTTGTCTGGGAAGTGGGAGTGTGTGGGTTTGGGTTGCTTGGGAGAGAAAGGGTGTTATGTATGTATGTATGTATGTATGTATGTATGTATGTATGTATGTATGTATGTATGTATGTATGTATGTATGTATGTATGTATGTATGTATGTATGTATGTATGTATGTATGTATGTATGTATGTATGTATGTATGTATGTATGTATGTATGTATGTATGGTGTGTGTATGTATGCGTATGTATGTATGTATGTATGTATGTATGTATGTATGTATGTATGTATGTATGTATGTATGTATGTATGTATGTATGTATGTATGTATGTATGTATGTATGTATGTATGTATGTATGTATGTATGTATGTATGTATGTATGTATGTATGTATGTATGTATGTATGTGCCTGCGTGCGTGTGTATGATGTAGGTAAGTACGTAGGTATATTTTTATTTAGTGATACGTTTTTAAATGAATAAGACAGGTCCAGACGACACGTTTCATTTGTAATGTTAGAATTAACCATTTATCTTATAATCTTCCATTTAATCATAATTGCAACGTGACAAGCTAGTCATGCATGAAATTGTCTCTATATTCTTGATTTCACTCATGGTTTACGATGTTGAAAGGTATTAAAATTCAGATAATTATGTCTGAATCCTACATGCATTTTAAAACTGCAGAATAAAATACATTCAGTTGAGATATTACAGTGAATTTATTTACTCGGTGAGCTGAAAGGAATGTTGTAGTGTATATATAAACATATAAAGACATTATATAAGTTATTTTTTAATAGATGGGTGGTGGGTGGTCTAAAGCGCTTGCCCTTACAGATCTCTGACATCTTACCTCTGTCTGCATGGGATTCGAATCTCTGGCTCAGCCAATGTGGATATGTGAGAAAGCTCAAAAGTAGCTTTCCGTGGGTTGGTGGTTCTTCTCAGGGTTATCCTGGGTTCTTCCTCCACCAAATATTCTGTCCACCATGAATAGCCTAGCATGTGCTGCAAAAGTGCATTAAACCTACAACAACAACAACCATAGTTTTAAAAGAATAAAAGTTTAATAATGAGAGCAATAGGAAAATCTCTATGTACAATTTTTTTTTCTCACTTGAATATACAATGCAATAAACTACTAATTTTAAGTGGACAGCTCAGATCAGTGGTATTGGAACATTCCAAGCAACCCAATCACCTTCCGGAGGGAAATGTCTCAAAATATGACATAAAACAAATATTTTATTGATAGAGCACCACAGATTTAAGTTCTGTCCCGGGTGGGAGAAGAAAGACCAATTTCTTGCAACTCTGCCAGCTTATTCGATTCAGTTTGTTTGTGCTATTTTGTATTCAATAAGACAACCATTTCTCTGTTTACTGCCTTTATTAAATTATACAGCTGTATCTGAATGTATTGATGACAGGTTTTTATATCACGTTATTGGAGGTCACTAATATGATTTCACCAGCTTGCGAATCTTTATATGGCCCCAAACCAGTCTAATGATTTAATAATTACGGAATTACATTCCCGCCATTATCTAAACATTAGACGGGTGTCGCTGATGGAGAAGAATCATCCCGAGATCTCAGTTCACTTTGATAATACCAGAAAGCAAATATGATAAGCTAATTTGTCAAGATACACAGGAAGGTGTGATGGCGAAATGGATAACGACTTCAGACTCTGGTTCCGGTGCTACTAATTGCCGAGAGTGACGAGACCCCGAAGTAATTAATGAATCGCACATGTGCATCCAACTTTCACAAAACCAGTCAATAAGAAGAATGTCTTGTGCATTATAAGATACAGGTATGAGTTTCTTATATTAAATTCATACAGAATAACTGAATATTCCTCAGCATTCTTCAGTTAGTTTCAATATGGAAGATAATCGTTGTCTAAAAAAAACCTTCTAAAGCTGGTTTTAACTCTAAGTTGAATTTACTAATTTTGAAGGATATATTGTTAAAAATAAATAATTTAGTTGAATTTCAAAATTTATTATGACAAATTTTCCGGTAAAGTTAACTAATAGAAAATAAATGGCATTCAGTAAGTTTACACCTCCCACCCATCCCGTCCGGCCTTGTACATTAGTATCTGGACATGCCTTTATGTATATAAAATGGCCACATATGTAGAAAATGATATTACTTTTCATTAGACCTTAATTTACAAACGATCTCTTTGTAATTCATTAATAACATTCAGATTATATTTTTATTGCTGTGAGAACTAGTTTAAATTCTTCACAATTCATTTAAAGGATGTCGTTCTAATATCCAAATAATTTTGCTAACAAAGCTAATATGTATCTATTAGACAATGTTTTAATTATTGTGATGAATATGGTGCAGATAGGAAAATTGTGTCTGATCTGGTCCAAAATTATTTCTATAAATATGCAAGTATTATCGTAATATTATATTATTATCTCTCTATAAGACCCTTAATTAAAATATGGTTCCTGTTAAAAGGCGAAGACGATCGTGGAGCTCGTTTATTTATGTGGTAACACAATTATTAATGTATGTATACTTCATTATATCGCGATCTTACTAAAGCAGTATATTCTATGGTTCATTTGGACAGCGTTATAATAGGCATGAAAATTATATTTATTGGTCTATATATATATGAAAGACCCATGTTAGTATTGTTATCATTAATAATAATAATGATGATGATAATAATAATAATAATAACAATAATAATAATAATAATAATAATAATAATAATAATAATAATAATAATAATAATAATAATAATTTTAATATTAAAAACCCAGCTGCTGTCACTGATTCTTTTTATTCCTGAAATCAGTTTATCAGCATCTATTTAAGCACATAGCAAAGATGAAAAGCTAAATTATTTGTATTTGACAAGATTCTGTATTTTCCATCACTTCTACTGCCATAGGGAGTAACAGAGTAACACCATAAGTTCCCCACAAATTCAATCGAAATATGTCTCGATCATTTTGCCGCAAGAAACTTGTGTACAAAACTTTGTAGGCATTTTCACACGCTGGATAGGATCCTCAAATACCTGAACCAAAACTAAGTACAGAACCAACAAAAATAATTTAATAAAAAAAATTACACGTTTGACTGCTGGATAATATTATAGTCTCAGTTTAAAGAGATCAATTTTCTTTATCAATTACAGGATTTGTGTTTTCCTTTCATCTATATATATATATATATATATATATATATATATATATATATATATATATATATATATATATATATATATATATATATATATGTATGTGTGTGTGTGTGTGTGTGTGTGTGTGTGTGTGTGTATCAGTTTTTCGATGCTCAGATAAGTTTTGGAGGTAAATAAATTTCATACCGTCTGCTTCACTTCTTTTGTATTTATTGTATGCCTTTTGGAAGCACCATTCACAAATTCAATTTACACTGAATTCCACAATGCATTTTTCTCCTCTTTTCAAAACAGATATTAAAACTATTGATTTGGACCCAGATTTTTCAAATCCCTGTTTAATGGACGTCTAGATAGCCACCCTGGCCAAAACAAAAAATTGTCAGTTTACAATAATTATATCAATTTGTAATAGAATCAAAAGGCAGATTTTTCAAATCCCTGTTTAATGGACGTCTAGATAGCCACCCTGGCCAAAACAAAAAATTGTCAGTTTACAATAATTATATCAATTTGTAATAGAATCAAAAGGCCCAACGTTCATAGCTTACACGACAAATGACTTTACGTTAACTAGCAAAAAGATACATGCATCGCAACCATCGAAGACACTTACTTTGGAGAATACCAGTGTTTTGATAAATTCACAGAATTAAAAGCAACTCCATTTTGACATGAAAGTATAAGACATGCATTTAGTATAGTAACACAGACCACAGACACACACACACACACACACACACACACACACACACATATATATATATATATATATATATATATATATATATATATATATATATATATATATATATATATATATATATATATATATATATATATACCATGTACAGGAGGTAAATTGTAATCTTGTAAAGATGATCAGTTCGTATCCCCTATCTAAAACAAGGATGATTACTTTGTACCCTCTATCTGGATCTATCTTGGATCAAGATTATCTCTTCGTACTCCCTAAGAAAAGAAGGATAACTTTGTATCCGCATTTAAGATTGAGAGGATCACTTCGTATCCGCATTTAAGATTAGAGGATCACTTCGTACCCCTGTTTAAGATAAGGAGATATCTTCGTAACCCCATCTAAGATAAGGAGAAACAAGCGAGGGTAGTACGAGAATGCATGTCAAAAGAAAAATGAGTTTGCTACAGATTTCATTTATCTTATGTTTTCATGTCTTCAAGCTTTTGCATATATTTACAGCCATCTTGTAAGCAGGTTTAGGATTGGTTAAAGAAGTCACATGTATACTAGTCAACTGGTATGCATTAAAATTACAAAATATTGAAAATAATCTATTATTAAAAATAGAAAGAAAAAAATGGGTTACTTAGCATTCTAAACATGGAGTTTATGAAAGACATTAAATTTATATAAACGACCACGGTAAGATTTATTTGAATTACTATTACATCCAAGAAAGTCAATCATTCAATTTCAAGATGGTTTTTGTCTAGATATATTCGGCAGGAAATTCAGTGCTTTTATTGGGCCATATATGATGAAAGATTTTCATATTTAGAAAAGTGAGTAGAAGCAGATGTGAGATATTTCAAACGTTTCAGTGTAACTGACACCACTTCTCTACAACCACCAACAACACCACTTGTATACATTATTATTTGTTCGTGTATTAGTCATCATCATCACTTCATTATTGTTGTTGTTATTGTTATTATTATTATTATTATTATTATTATTATTATTATTATTATTATTATTATTATTATTATTATTATTATTATTATTATTATTGTGCTGCTTCTCATTCTCGCTTTGTCTTTTTCCTGTTGCTGTTCATTTGCATATTTAGCAATGGCTACTTCCCGTGCCCTTAGATATCAAGGACTTTTGGAAGTGTTAATGCTGTTCCAATTATATAAGCAATTTATTATATTGGCTGTTGTTCCTTTCCTTTTTTTCTTGTTATTGTTCTTGTTCTTGTTATTATTATTATTATTATTATTATTATTATTATTATTATTATTATTATTATTATTATTATTATTATTATTATTATTATTATTATTATTATTATTATTATTATTATTATTATTATTATTATTATTATTATTATTATTATTATTATTATTATTATTATTTTTATTTTTATAGCAGTAATAGTAGCAGCATTTTACCCGTGTTTCTTAAATACGTTTTAGAAACGTTCATGGGTTTTTTAATTGTATTAAAAATTCCACAAAATAGATGTTTTACAAAAATGCTTTAAAATAATCACTATGCGACCAGTATTTGTTAACTATGAGCGATATTGATGATATTAATAGCAACATGGTTGATATCGTCTTAAGACCTACCCCATCCATATGCCTTAAATGCATTATGAAAACTAAACTACAGAGATACATTGAACAAATATAACCTTCGTTATGCTTCAATCAGTATAAGCTATTTGACTAATACTTCCAGATCAAACTCCAGAGAAAACAGACGTACTAATAATAAAGGTGAAGTCAATTCATAAATATATTAACATCTTAAGAATGATAATTTATGCAGGTAAAATTAATCAGCTTTAGCAATTGTAAGTCATAGCAAGGTAAGTGAGATGTGGGTTAAAAATTAGATGCTGCGGACATTTTGGGACGAAATTTGTATTGAATGAAGGTGAGCCATGCTCATATGTATTGGTATAGGTCGAAATAGCTTACGCACAGACGCGATACTGCATTAACAATAAAAGTAAGAACATATAAACAGAACACATGAGTGTTCATTTTATCCCTCACAATTTTGGATATCAATTTTCAAAAGAATCAGACGAGACGATAAAGAAATGTTAACATAAGATATTGAGACCTGGCTTTGTTTTTGTTTTTCTAGACATGCATTTTATCCAGTTCTTGAGCATTCATATTATAATATCTTTATAAGACATGTAATTTATACAAAATCCTGATCTTTCTGATTATACTACCTTTATAAGACATGTAATTTATCCAAAATCCTGATCTTTCTGATTATAATACCTTTATAAGACATGTAATTTATCCAAAATCCTGATCTTTCTCATTATACTACCTTTTTAAGACATGTAATTTATCTAAAATCCTGATCTTTCTGATTATAGTACCTTTATAAGACATGTAATTTATCCAAAATCCTGATCTTTCTGATTATACTACCTTTATAAGGCATGTAATTTATCGAAAATCCTAATCTTTCTTATTATACTACCTTTATAAGACATGTAATTTATCCAAAATTCTGATCTTTCTGATTATACTACTTTTAAAATGCATGTAATGTATCCAAAATCCTGATTACCCTGGTTATACTACTATTATAAGGCATGTGTTTTAACAAATTCCTGATCATCCAAATTGTATTAACTTTGAGACGTTTCTAACGTACATATGACGGATCAGTAAAGAATTAACAATTCAATGGCATACAATGACTCGGATATACAATAGCTTGCATATACTGCTTTGTGTAAAATTAATTTTAAATTCCTAAACAAATTTTAAAATTTAAATGTTACATATATACTTCACAACTCTAGAAAACTTTGGCCCTTTTGATGCCAGTATTAATCTAAAGGATAGATACCCTTGGTATTTAACAGTATTAACCTAAAGGATAGATGCCCTTAGTATTTGGCAGTATTAACCTAAAGGATAGATACCCTTAGTATTTGGCAGTATTAATCTAAATGATAGATACCGTTTGTATTTAGCAGTATTAATCTAAAGGACAGATGCCCTTAGTATTTGGCAGTATTAATCTAAAGGATAGATACCCTTAGTATTTGGCAGTATTATTCTAAAGGATAGATACCCTTAGTATTTTGGCAGTATTAATCTAAAGGATAGATGCCCTTAGTGTTTGGCAGTAATAATCTAAAGGATAGATACCCTTAGTATTTAGCAGTATTAATCTAAAGGATAGATACTCTTAGTATTTGGCGGTATTAATCTAAAGGATAGATGCCTTTAGTATTTGGCAGTATTAATCTAAAGGATAGATACCCTTAGTATTTGGCAGTATTAATCTAAAGGATAGATAACCTTAGTATTTGGCAGTATTAATCTAAAGGATAGATACCCTTAGTATTTAGCAGTATTAATCTAAAGGATAGATACTCTTAGTATTTGGCAGTATTAATCTAAACGATAGATGCCCTTAGTATTTGGCAGTATTAATCTAAAGGATAGATACCCTTAGTATTTGGCAGTATTAATCTAAAGGATAGATAACCTTAGTATTTGGCAGTATTAATCTAAAGGATAGATAACCTTAGTATTTGGCAGTATTAATCTAAAGGATAGATACCCTTAGTATTTGGCAGTATTAATCTAAACGATAGATACCCTTAGTATTTGGCAGTATTAATCTAAAGGATAGGTATTTGGCAGTATTAATCTAAAGGATAGATGCCCTTAGTATTTGGCAGTATTAATCTAAAGGATAGATGCCCTTAGTATTTGGCAGTATTAATCTAAAGGATAGATAACCTTAGTATTTGGCATTGTTAAAGTATTTGTTTCCAGTTTGCACGAGTCCAAGAAAGCGTATTTTTCAAATTATCTAAGTTCGTATTTGCTTTACTTAACCTGATTCCAAATTGTAGTGCCGAATTACTACTACTACTACTACTACTACTACTACTACTACTACTGCTGCTGCTGCTACTATTATTATTATTATTATTATTATTATTATTATTATTATTATTATTATTATTATTATTATTATTATTATTATTATTATTATTAAAAGAATACGTAGTAGCGACATGACTAAATGTTAAAAACTTATACAAGACAAAAGATCAGGCTTTGGAAAGACTAATATATAACGGTAGCAATATTAATACTACTACTACTACTACTACTACTACTACTACTACTACTACTACTACTAATAATAATAATAATAATAATAATAATAATAATAATGATGATTATGATGATAATAATACTAATAATAATAGTTGTAGCATTATTAGTATTATAATCAACATCCATATTATTATTATTATTATTATTATTATTATTATTAATTATTATTAATTATTATTATTATTATTATTAGTAGTAGTAGTAGTAGTAGTAGTAGTAGTAGTATTATTATTCATTATCATTATTATTATTATTATTATTATTATTATTAATTTTTATTATTATTATTATTATTATTATTATTATTATTATTATTATTATTATTATTATACTGACCTTCATCAGAAAAGTAGTTCTCCTCCTTCTTATCAATCCAGGGATGCCAAATTTTGCTCGTTTTAGGACCGGTAAATTTACTGGGATCAAGAATGTCATTCACTAAAAATGTTGATTTTGTCTCATGTTGCTTTAAAGTTTCCTCTGTATTTTGTATTCGATTGACTGGCACCTTGTCTGTCCTACGGGCGTCATCTGAAGCGTTATCTATTGCAGTTTGATTGTTAAAGTCACAGTCTGCATTTGCTTTCTTTTTTGTGTCTTGAGACAAAGAGGAATTCGAGTCGCAGCTATCCATCGCAGACGACAATCTTTTCATATCGGTATCCAATAAATTCAATAAAAAATTTCTTTTTTAAAAAAAGTATTTGCATTAGACGAACAACTTTTGAAACAGCATTGAATAAGACCTCAAGCGGAAACAACTCAAGGTTTTCTTCTTTTATCCAGTGCAGTTTGGTAACGTCGAATCATCAGCGAGATTATAAGCAATCACGAATTATACAACTCTCAAATTCACCGGCTGCCGCTAATCACAGTTTAATACGGGTCTCATAAAGTAGCAACATTGTAGCAGTTTGCCAACATTGTACATTAACAATTGCGCATGCTCCAATTTGTAGATTTGCATTAGGAAAGTAGGCGGTACCAGTTCCAACCAATCATCAACTAAGTACTGCCCACCACGTGCTATTGGATCAAACGTTATGAAAATATTTCTGGTATATATTTTTCCTTCATGAAGAAAAATATAAAGATGGTTTTGTATCAGTACAAAGTGGTAAAACAAGTCGAAGGTTATTCCTACGTGCTCACAATGATAGTTACAGGAAAGAAGATTAACAGTTTAATATTTTTTTATTTATTTTCTTTTTCTCGGAACTGTAAAAACAAATACGTCGGATATTTTGTTTTTACTGACTGTGATTCTGCAACTCAGACTCGGACTTAAAAGTCAAAGCTAAAACACTTATGCCAAGGACAACATTAACTCTATAACCAAAAAGAAACAAAACAGAAAGAATAAATGAATGAATTTGACCCATTTATGACTAACAAAAGACGATACTTTGAGCACAAAAGAAGTTAATTGATTTATTTCCACAAATATATCAAAGTCACAGAACATGTTTGAAAAGGTATTCACTGTTGATACTTCAAAACAGTAATTCGTATGCACAAAATGAAAATAGAAATGTGATCACATATATTTTGAAGATTCCGGTTCTTCCGGTATTATTAGTGTATTATTAGTGTACTGCAATCATACCCACTGAGTTACCATATTTAGGCCATATATAGGGAGAAAAATACAATAAAAATGATATACAGCAAGCACTTTAATACACGGAAAATCAATAGTTTTATAGCTAAAGAATATGCGATTTGGAAATACTGGATATTTTATAGAGTGAACATTTTCATTGCTAAAATTTTTAAAAAATGTTCTTTCAAAGACGAATATAAAAACATCTTCGATTGATTCAACGCAATAAAACTTTTTCAAATAAAAGAGTGCTACAAAGCTTCTGTGCCTGAATATGAGAGCTAATTTTGATTTTTTTTTAAAAAAATGTGTGCTTTTTTAAATAAAAGTTTAATAATTCAGGTATACTTTTATTTAAGAACATGCAACATCATTCAGCTGTGTTACCTGTAATCAAACTAAAAACAAAATTATACGGCGTATAAAACATTAATTATGTAATAATACAGACTTATTGCAGCATTACTCTCAGAAATTTCATGCAGGTTATCATTAATGATTCTGAGACAAATAATCTCGGTTTCCACATACGTTTATGTTGCTGGCTTAAAAAGATGTTATATGAATGTGTCAGAATATTAGCGAACTGATGCAATCGTTGTCACATTGTTTGTATCATTTTATTTGTTTGTTCTTTCGTTAATTTATTGTTGATTGTCTTCATTAGTTTTTTTTTTATTTTCCAGTTTCTCATTTTATTTAAAGTTGCAGTGACATGGATTTAGAGCTCATAAAAATCAAGATACTCGACCATTGCGTAATAAATTACAATTGTAAAAAGTACACAATGAACATAGAGTTCTGAAATAACATAAGTATGTATTGAATGTGTTCCACTTAAATATCAGACGTTTTTAATCGACAATAATTGGTTTTCTAAAGCACCAATAATATAATTGAAAAGAATACACATACATACATACATACATACATACATACATACATACATACATACATACATACATACATACATACATACATACATACATACATACATACATACATACATACATACATACATACATACATACATACATACATACATACATACATACATACATACATACATACATACATACATACAAAAAGAGAAGAGATCATGATTTCAAATTACATCGGTGTCGTTTTTTAAGTCACAAGCTTACAAAATAATTATCTCTCCAAATCGATAAGTTTGTTACAACTCTGTGCCATCAATAAAAATCAAGTTCAATTCAAAGTTTATTCTCACATTTTTCCTGCTCAAAGTATACATGCTAAACACATGGCGTACTTTTGAAACGCTATACTGTACACACAAATTACACATTGCTTTTTTTGAAACGCTGTACTGTACACACAAATTACACATTGCTTATTTTTCAAACGCTGTACTGTACACACCAATTACACATTGCTTTTTTTCAAACGCTATACTGTTCATACAAATTAACACATTGCGTACTTTTAAATTACTATTCTGTACATACAAATTAACACATTGCGTACTTATAAAATGCTATGCTGTACATACAGGTTACACATTGCGTACTTTTCAGACGCTATACTATGCATACAAATCACATATTGCGTACTTTTCAAACGCTATTCTGTAAATTATCAGATACTCAAACAAGCTAACCAACTAACATCCTTTTCAACAAGTTATTGAAAAAAAATCTTCTACTTTCAACACTTCATAAACAAATTAAGCTATTGAATATGTTATTATTCGTCTTCGATATCATGATTTTCACACAACATACACAGTTATAATCGCCTCTTGAATATTCCAAGCACTTGCAGCAATATCATGTGGAAATACTAAAAATGTAAACTTTAGTTATATAAATTTATAAACCCCTTCTATAATATATTATAATTTAGAAACCCTTTTGTAATATATCATAACTTAGGATTCCCTTTTTATATTATATCACAACTGAGAAACCTTTCTGTCATATGTAATAACTTATAAAACCCTTTGTGAAATATCATCATTTTATAAACCCTTTCTGTAAAATATGATAACTTGTAAACCCATTCTGTAATATTTCGCACGTTATAAACTACTGTATCAAAAAATAACTTCTAAAACCCTACTGTGGTATATAAAACTTATAAACTTCTTCTGTAAAATATAATAACTTATAAACCCCTTTTTTAAAATATAATAACTTACAAACTCTGCTGTAATATTTCGTACGTTATAAACTGCTTCTGCAAAATATAATAACTTATAAACCCCTTCTGTAATATTTCATAACTTATAAACCACTTCTGTAATATTTCGTAACTTATAAACCCCTTCTGTAATATTTCATAACTTATAAACCCCTTCTGTAATATTTCATAACTTATAAACCCCTTCTGTAATATTTCAAAACTTATAAACCATTTCTGTAATATTTCATAACTCATAAACCCCTTCTGTAATATTTCAAAACTTATAAACCATTTCTGTAATATTTAATAACTTATAAACCCCTTCTGTAATATTTAAAAACTTATAAACCATTTCTGTAATATTTCATAACTTATAAACCCCTTCTGTAATATTTCATAACTTATAAACCCCTTCTGTAATATTTCATAACTTATAAACCCCTTCTATAATATTTCATAACTTATAAACCCCTTCTGTAATATATCGTGACTTTTGCAATATATTAAACTTACCCTTTCTGTTATATATAATAACTTATAAAGTAATATATAATCACACCTTTGAGAAGATTTCATTACCACAGTTATTTATATGTAATGTTTAGATTTCACTGGTCAGACCAAGTAAAAAAAAGGGAAATAACTGGTTTTCTCGTTTTGAACACGTACTAATAAACATTGTATGTTGCTCGATTTAACAATTAGTTCGCTAAAGGTAAACTCCGTGTGTACATGTGTTTACATGTTTGTGTGTGTGTGTGTGTGTGTGTGTTTGTGTGTGTGTGTGTGATTTGTTTGTTATTTTGTAATGCAGCTACAACAATTAATAAGTCATATAGCAACGATCTATGCAGTGTAGACTTTATAGTGATATTCAGTATTGGGGCACCATGCCGCAGACATGTAGCATGATGTCCCACCCAGTCACATTATTCTGACCGCAGACCGACCAGTTCTAACACTAACCGCTAAAGGTAAACTTAAAAGTTGAATTAATAAAGATTACATATATAATATAGATATAATTAATATAATTATATGGTTGATTTAGCGTATCGGTATCCTAACTTGTTATAAACATTTTAGGAAAAATTTGAAATTATATTCGACAGAGGTGAAAATTTAATCCCTTAGTTTATAACAAATATTACATTTAGCAATGAAATTTGCGATACAAATCTAAAAACGCAAAACTAGACTGAGAAGAAAAGCATTTTAGACACGGAGTATAAAAGTCATGGAAATAAAGGGATTTGTGTTTTGAATTACTGACGGGAAAAAAGATGACTGAAGGGCTTTCTTACGAGAAGAAAGCGCAAATAATTTTGCGTTTGGTCAGTAAAGACACAAAAATCCGCCATCTACTAAGGCTTTTCCGTCAGCGATGCATATCTATCAATGAAGGAACTTACTCTCCACGTTTTCTGTTTACAAAATTCAAACATAGCAACGAAAAGATCTGACGGGGATTTGATCATGTCTCATAAAAGGTCCGAAGTGTCCGATTAACAGTGTGCTTACACAAGTGTTTTAACAAGTAGCTGATCTCCTGGGAAGAGTTCAAAGCCAGACTTTATTAGAGCTGTGTTTAAAACAGGCAAAGTTCGGCATGTAAAGGAGAATTATCCCCAGATGAACAACGGGAGGAGAGTAATTATGCATGAATAGGGAATAAAGTTTTAACTGCCTTGGGACGGGTCCGTCAAGAAAGTTTCAACTTTTCAGAGGCAGATAGTCCAAATATTGATCAACAAGAAGCCATGTGAGTAAACACATTAACATAGGATTCTTCAGAGAAAATTTAAGCCATTACATGTCAGTTGAGTAGTAATTAACAGTAATTCTGATCAAAGGAAATTAACGCTAAATCCCAATGATTGCGATCTTAAAATTCTTCTTTTCTGATGAGCCATTGAAACTAAGCAATGGCTTTGAAACACATCAAGTCACTCCAGTATAACCTAGGTTACCATAAATATGTGAAGGATGAGAAAAAACACACACAAAAAATAACACTATTTGCTTTTTTACTTTCGAATCGCGGCGATGCAATTTATATATTAAGATGTTACTTCCGGTATAATACAAAACATGGCATGGAAAAGTATCAGTTTATAACGAATTTCTTTTCACATTAGATGCAATCTATTTATATATTTTCAGAGGTAAGTAAATATTCAAAAGAATGAGCATGAATTTACTGATGTCAGGTTTGGTGTTAGCCTCTAGAATGACCGGATTTTTTTCCTTTTGATACAAATTACTTTAAATTTTCTACCACTAAATAATAAATGCATGGAAATTTCACCTCAGCATGATATTGATTTTTAATTCTTGTTCTCAGTTCAGAAAACTGTACCTGCTCTCTTGAACTCTTTCTTAAAACAGGGACCCCCAAATTTGTTGGTATAGTTTATTATAGTTTAGAAACGTACACGAAATTCTGCCCCCCCTCCTCAATTATGTGGGGCAGACCTGTCAATAAGAAAAGCTATTTAATGGGCGCCAACTGGAACTTAATCGGGGGAAGGGGCTGGAATGCCCCTACCGGGGTGGTGTTTGATGTTGAACATGCTACTGACTTACTTGTACTGTAATAGATGGATATCACACATACACACACACACACACACACAATTTTCTCCAAATTTCCTAATCTTTGTATGTTGCGTATAGATGTATGCTTGAAATTTTTCATAGTAGAGGAGTTTGCTTGAAAATGAAATCAACTTTCATCAGATCAATTATTAAAATATTTATCATCAAATTATTTAAAAATTAACTTTTTCGTCTCTAATAATAGTTGTGTTCTTTTATTAAATCAACATATGATTGATTCCAAAATTAAAGGGAAACGCAAATGCCTCTTATGTGAGATTTGCAACGACAAAGAAATAACAGAAATAATCAGAAAATTGAACTTTCTTAATTTTCATCAATAGCTGAGCGGTATTTCTTTAAACATAATTCCCTAAGCAAGTGAATTAGACTGCCAATTGACAATGACAAAGCAATACTTTTCGAAAAAGCCAAGTCAATTAATGAACTTGACCGAGTAATCATTTCTGTTTGCGAATTAAGCTGCTTCAAGGTTCACTCGCCATGTTGTCAACACGAACTCTTTTGACTAGAAGATTAAATTTGGTCACGACTGTTGTCGGGTTCTCGGCCTCTTCTCATCAGTCACGGTCTGGTGCTAATCACAGCTAATTTGTTCCATTGAGGAGATGCGAGGACAAATGATGCAGATCATCGGGAGCTATTATGGATGTGACACCTGACGCTTAACCCTGGGAACGAATCAAAATCCGTCGGTGGTTATCGATACTATGCAAGCTATCTCGAATATGCAGATCACATTTTGATGGGGAATACTATAGTATCGCTGTTATCTCGATAAGGCATGTAAATTAATTTTCAAACTAACAATTTACTTGGCAAACAAAATTTCAAGCATTTTGCAAATGACTGTCTGCAATAAATCGAAATTACACATTCTCTTTAGAAAATGAAGTGAAACTACGCATATCCTAACATTTTCACTAATTGCAGTGTTATTTTCCAGAAGGTGGCCAATCAATCACTGTGTATTTAATCCATTTTATTTTTCTGTGCATCTTCCATACTATTTTATTTATAAAGCAAACTTATTTTTAGCTTGTTTATTTGCTTTGTTCGCTTCTTGTTTTCAATTTTCTTCCGACATAATTAAATACATTTTTTAGCTATTTATCAGCATATGGATTGCTTAACTCTACGATCCGCAATTTTCGATCCGCAATTTCCGATCCACCATTTTATAATCAGAAGAAAGTATAGTTTGAAATATAAAGAGAGTAGCATTTTATTTCATCGTGAGCCTAGTGAGGGTATTCCTTAAAAAATATTATAGGTGTGAAAAACCATGTGCATTTTCCAATACTGTCCATCACAACTAGATATGTTCGTTCGTGTGTTCACTACTATATATAGTATCCATACCTGTTTCTTTGGTAACCATGCATAAGAAAAGTGTTCAGTTTATATTTTATACATTATGGTGGGTGTTCGTTATGCTTTCTTAAAATTTACATTCTGTTGTTTTATCTATTTTTCAAATAAAATCTTTAATATGCACTCGTAGCTGGCAGACCATATATATATATATATATATATATATATATATATATATATATATATATATGGTCTGCCATCTATATATATATATATATATATATATATATATATATATATATATATATATATATATATATATATATATAATGAAATGAGCAAAGTGTAAAAGAAAGATTCTACTTTTCTTTAGAGGATTCAATAATTCAATAATTTTTATTGACAGGACAATAACGATAAAACAATTCGGGATGTTTACAAATTTTATCATTCTAATTAGCATGTTTTGTGTTTCACCTCATAAACTAATACTACGCAGATCTAATATTAGGAAAATAATTTTAGACGGGTTTGCGACATTTCATATCAATTAAATTAAATCATTCCTGGCTCATGACATTATTATCCTCTCGATTTTTTTAATTTTTTTTTTTTTTTGCATTATTCCTGTGTCTCTATTTCTCATATTGCTTTTTTGAGGGCAATAGGGCTACGCTGAAAGGAACTAATTTGTGACTTTTACATTGATATGAAACTAATTTTTACTTTTGTAGTGGTCATTTGATAAAGAGTAATCATATTGAAGTAAACGAAGTTAGTGTTTAATGAACAACCAGCTCAGGTCATGGTTTATTAAGTGAATAAACCATTAGGATAACTCTTGACTCTAACTTTGGTAAAAACGTCACAAGAATGTTGACTATAGTTTTACACTAAATAGATACCTAATGTCAAGGAAACTTTTATCAAGCGCAAAAAGGCTTAAGTTAAAGTAGAAAAGACACATAATAATGTAAGGTAATATATTAAATTTGGTATTGATTTGGCATTAAATTTGGTATTAAGTTTGGTATTAAATTTGGTATTAATTTTAGCTTTTAATTGGTATTTAGTTTAGCAATATGTTTGGTACTTGAAGACAAAAACATGTTTTGGTATTTGAAATGCAAGCAGTATGTTTACTGTCGTCACCGTTTACTGCACTGCATTTTAGGTGTATATCAAAAGATTTTTAAATAGTCTTTTTCATTTGATTTAACATACATTCTTAGGTGGGAATGAGTGAGGGTATGGGAAACAAAATTGCAAAAGTATAATTTCTCTCATCTTAATATAATTGCAGAAGAATCTCTACAATTTGCAAAGAATTCTAATGACATTTGAGGCAAGAAAACCGGAAAGTTGCGAAGATTATGTGCAAGATTATAAGTTGAAAAGGACTCGGTTTTCTTAGCTGCACCAGACCGTAATAATCCTGAGAACAACTTTCTTGTCTCGGTCAGGTGGAGACGTTTAGCGAAATGCATTCTGGTTGGAAGCGGTCTCGGTTTATTTCCCATAACATTATATGGTGTAGATATTACAAACAAACTAGTTTAACAAGTCTACAAGTACTAAATGTCACAACAGTATATTCTTACAAGATCTATGTGGAAGCGATTCGCATACCTTACTTGTGCAATGGTAATGTCTTTATCTGGAAACATCTTAATTGCGACGCAAACCGTTGCTTGTTAATTTTCAAGTTATGCTGAAATTAGGTGGGCGGTATTGAAATACATTTTGCCAAATTACTGGCAGAGATCGTATGGCGATAAGACGTCCTTGACGGTCTTTTTGGACCATCAAATTCTGTACCGATGGAAGCCTATATGCAAGGATAGGTGTTTGTTTTCAACTTTGAAGATTTGCAGTGACATTGTGTGATATCTCTGCAGTTGTTTTTTTTTATGATGATCCGATGACACGAGGATTAAGTTTTGTAAAACAAAGGTACACGACATCGTGGGAAAAGGGAAAGAAAGAAATGGAATGAGAAAGTGTGTCCCAATGTATTTGGATATAAAAATAAGCATTATGGCGTAATGCAATCATTCCTGTTGTATATCTAGTCAATCATAGAAATATTTTAAATCTATATAAATAAGCCATTCAACGTCAAAGTATAGACACAAGCATATTTTCTCTTAATTTGAAAAATATAACTCCCGGTGTACATCCTTCTCATTACAGGCTCTTGCATTTCACAGCTTCCTCAACATCTAAATCAAAGCTAAGGTCCTGACTTGAACATGTTTAACACAGCCTTTATTCTCTTTTGGTTAGCATCAGATGACATGCGATGGATATTTACGAGAACCAGAATAGATCTTACATTATATTTATCTCGATCAAAAGGCATTTCCTATTAAAAATAAGTAAAATGTTGCAAATTACATGTAAATTATTAATTAGTGTATTTCTTTTTTTTTTTCTCTTCGTAAGCCAGTAAAGGTGGATGTGCAACTTCAAGATGGGCAGACATATAGTACGTTATAGTAAAACTCTTCCTTCCTAATAAATCTACTACAATAGTTAATATCCAAACTACACAATCAACTTTATCCTTTTCTGTAAAGCTATAACGAAAATTTAATAAATGACAAAAGAACCTTAAAATAAACCAGGATATATAATGCGGATTGATTTCTCCATTTTTGAAGACAACAAGCACCAATAGCACAAAATTCTTGCACAATAAAGTATGCAACTTACGATCTGTTTCCTGAAATAAATAGATAATTTAATAACTTAATTGAAAAGATTGAAGCTAATATATATATATATATATATATATATATATATATATATATATATATATATATATATATATATATATATATATATAATTATCATATACACAATGACATAATATTTCGTCATGTGACCGTGAAACGTAATAATTTAATTTTTCATTAATAAAATTCAGGGGCCCCAAGTGGCCGAGTGGTCTAAAGCGCTGTCCGTTACGGATCACTGCCATCTCACCTCTGTCTGCGTATGTTCGAGTCTAGGATTCGGCGAATGTGGATATGTGAGAAAGCTTGCCAGTAGCTTCTCGTGTGTCCGTGTTTTTTTCCCGGTGATTTCCTCCACCATTAATACTGGCCGCCATGAATAGTCTATCGTGTGCTGAACAATGGCGTAAGCCCAACAACAACAACAATAAAATTCAAAATGGCTGCCTTTGCTGAGGTTTTCTCCACGGATATGTCGAAGGTTGCTTCGAGTGCAAAATAATAACTACATTTATTCATCTGCACTTTTAGTAAAAGCAAAGTTATCTTCCAAAATACGACCACCACAAGCTCAAACCACTTTTCCCTAATACAATCGTTATAGAAAACATTTTTCAGTAGAAACCAGCGATAGTACTGTCCGTTATATCTGATGTCTGTCTGTCTGTCTGTCTGTCTGTCTGTCTGTCTCTCTCTCTCTCTCTATATATATATATATAGTTGTGTGTGTGTGTGTGTGTGTGTGTGTGTGTGTGTGTAAAAGGAAGAGAAACCGATCCTACAGTAAGGTAAATGAGGTATACGTCGATTCAAGACGGCTTGACCTCGTGTCTCAATTAACTGTCAAGCTTCCAAACGCTAGAATTTGAGCTGTTTTAATAGGATCGAAGTGTACGGAGACGTTCTGATACAACGTCAAACTACTTTTCTCGTTTGCGTTCATAAATTAAATTAAAATTATTTTGTTACAGGTTTCTGATGATCTATGCGATCTTTGAGCTTATACAAAATGCACTTTAATGAGTTAGATATATGGATGTGTATGTACAAGTCATTTCAGCACTATTTCCCACGAGAATACAGATATACCGTCTTACTCGCTTACAGATAGGGTCGAATTCAACATAATAGACCCTGATCTCCGGTTGAATAATGACCCACCATATCATGGCCGATATTTTCGTGTTCTACGTTTTCGTCCGAACAAATTGCATATACCCAGAAATGACTAAGCATTATGCGACAATTGATCTGGTTCTATGTTGTTTGCTTAGATCCAACTTATACATGAGTGCTCGCGGTAGCTTCTTAAAATTCTTCTAAAAATTAAGTTTCAGGTTTCCTCTGTAAATAACAGCTGAAAGTCAATGAATGTATAAAACATACCCCTGACAAGCTTATGTTCTTTAATATATCTTTCTTTTCATATAATATTTGACACTAGTCTGATTCCGGAGGCTTGGCTTGAAGGAGAAATCAGACCAATATATAATCCAAAGGGAATCCAAGCTCACCTGATCATTATAGAAATATCACGATTTTAGCCGCTTTTGTAAATTTCTTAACCTGTTCTTGAAAAAATTCGTCAGATGCTTGAGATTTTCACGATGTTCTTAAAGTGAGCCAAGCCTAATTCGGGCCTTGGTATTCAGCTACAGATTATATATTCTGTCGTTACGCTCTTATCAAACTTTAAGAAACTTGAAAGATGAAATTATTCTGTGCTTTTATTCATTTTAATAGCGCTTTAGACAATGTTTGAATGATAAAGCTGTGAATGAAATTATTAAACAACAATGTCAGCGGGAATATATTTAGAATATATGATAAAATCAAAGCTAGTGTATTTTATGCTGGAGAACATCCGCTTTATTTCAGTGTCGTAGGGATGTGAGCCAAGGTGAAAATCTTTCGCCTATTGTATTTATCATGGATCTAAACGACTTAGAAAAAAATATGTTAGAAAATGGGTGCACTAGTGTGCACTAGTGTGTATGGGTGCAGTGTGTATTTACATTCTTCTGATCACTACGTGTATTTTCACGTCTAATGTTATATTCCTTTACGTTTATAATATTGTTAGTTTTGGCACCGAATAATAATCTTTTTATCATAGTTTAAATGAATTATACGAGTACCCAGAGCTACTGAAAATGAACATAAATTTCACAAAGACCTAGATCTTGAATTTGGCACTCGAAAAGATGAAAGTATAATTTTGCGATTGGCCATAATCTAATAGACATGAATCTGAATTTAAATACTTAGGTTTTTTTTTCTTCTAAAATTCAAAGGTTTATTAAGTAAATTAAATGCAAATTGATCAAGCTGGAAAGACCCTGCATATATTTCAACGACACTTCAATCATTCCATATACCCGCAATTGCATCTTTTCAATCATCGTGTAATAAAGTCGGTGTATGTGCATTTGGTTTTAGCTTTTTGTGATTCCTTGTTTGATTATGGAATCTCGGTCCTGTGGAAGGGACTGTTCCGTTTATGTCACAATAGTGGCAAATGTGATGAAATTTCACAGGCGAAATGTGGTGAAAAAAAATCAAGTTTGACTGGCCAAACGTTGCGTAGTAAAAATAGTTCCCTGTGTTGGGGGAAGGTATATAGTTTTACGGCGTTAAATGCTGACGGTAAGGAAAGTTGATGAAGAGAAACCATGCAAATGTGCGGTTGATAGACAACAGGAAATTTGCGAGATCTGTGATCTTGCATTGATTAAAGTAATTTTATTTATTGGATGGACACGTTCTAATTTACAACAGAAGTTGTATGGAAGTCTTTGGAACTAAGGGAAACTTATGACTTCTAGCGGAATCGCGCCAGAGTTTGACAAGGCTCGGTAAAGTAAAATTCCTGGTTTGTAACAAGAAAATATCTGGTGGCTAAATGGTTGGGATGTTTTTGAATAATTTTATGATATTTGTAAGTGATTTGGTTTGATTATGTGTAGTACAGACTATTCATCCGCAGCTAGAAAGACTCACAATTCATATATAATTTTTAAACAAATATTGATAGAGCGCCTTTAAAATGTTTATTTTAGGTTTCGCGACATTTAGTATGCGTAAGTAGATATATTTTTTTGCTCTTTAAAAAATGTTTAATTTGGTTATGACTTGTAATTGGATTGTATTTCAATCATTCTATGGGTATGACACCGCTCGGTCAAATAAAACCCCATTTTTGTAGCAATACTGTATTACCCATTTACGGGTGTGAGATTTAGGGATTTGAAAGTATTACAATCATTAAAAATTTGCATATCCAATTGTTACAAGACATGATAAAGCCGAGGAAAAGTATTATACCTACATTCTCTATTCAGAACAAGGAAGAAAACCTGTGGACATAATTATCAGATCCCAAATGATAGGATTCTGTGTATAGTATCCATTGCCCAAACGATCTAGACTCTTTTATCAAATACTTTTACGGAACCAATACTAACGCTAGGATAAATAGCATAAGGAACACTATGATAACAGTTGGAAGACCAGACCTAATGTACTATGAATGTATTAATAATTCGAAAGGAACGCTGGATAACATAAACTTTAAAAGACCTTTTATACAGGAATAGCAATCATTGGCAACATTATCATTTATGGGAAAATTTTAAAATTGCTTAAAGAAGAATTGAACATTGAAAACTACTTATTACCGTTGCCTAGTATTTGCCATTGATAAAGTTTAGGACCTCCAATCAAAGACTCCCTCTTAAAACCGGTCGTTGGGAGAATGTACCGTTTGAGGAACGAAAATGTGATCAATGTGATAAAGAAGAGACGGGGACGAATACTATTATTTATTTATTTATCTGAGAAAGGGGACTGTTTCTAAAACCGTACGATTACTGCAAACGATCTTCTAGAAAGTTACAAACTGTTTTGTCGCAAATTCTCCCAAATCTTGCCAAATTTGTTACTTTAATAATGAAAACAGTATTATAAACTTTGTGGAATCTGTGGAAACGTAAATTGTCCATACTGCACAATGATGTTATACATTTTCTCCAATATCTTATGAAGACTCCAGAAGAATCATTGAATTTCATATGATAGTGATAATATTCTCATATGGCACCCGTGTGTGGCCTAAAATTTATTTTGATTTGATTTTTTTCAGTCAGATCTGTTCTATAAGGTTAAAGCTGTGTGCATATTATACAAGCACAGTAGAGAGAATGATGTCATACCTCTATTCTAAATTCTCGTACTGTGATTGCAATGTCGTTATGTCCAGTTTGAGAAGAAAAAAAAAACCGGCTGTCTAAAAAAGACAACTGATAGAAGTTGTTTCTCTATGGTAACTCGCACAAAGTACACCAACTTCAGCAGTTAAAATTGGGAATATACATTTTTAAATTTGTCAGTGTGGATAATACCACATTTTGAATGTCCAAAACGAATGATAAACTTTAAAATAGTTATATAGGCTGTAGTTGTTGTCTCTCCCCCTCCCCATTTAGATATGAAGTCCGGAAAAAAATTACCAAAGGGGTTTACATTCTTTTGAGGGTTGCTAAGGTTCAGTTACATACTCTATAACCATATTACACTCATCTTTCATACATTAACATAAGGGAAAATAAATTTCATTTTAATAATGCATAATACATGCAAAGACTTTTTCAAGAAACCAGAACACCCAGTAAGGAAAACCTGGGAAATTCATTTTCCCTCAAAAGCAAAGCCAGTGTAGAGTACATTATTATAGAGCTGAA
The DNA here is from genome assembly GCA_016746295.1 of Potamilus streckersoni. Classification (NCBI taxonomy): domain Eukaryota; kingdom Metazoa; phylum Mollusca; class Bivalvia; order Unionida; family Unionidae; genus Potamilus; species Potamilus streckersoni. Next base: position 8,158,286 of record JAEAOA010002345.1, on the reverse strand, counting down.
CTGTTAGAAATAAATATTTGTCTTTTTTATTTTCTGCAGGAAGTCAGTCCAATATTAAATTTATAATTTTCTTTAATAAAATCTTATTACATCCCCACGGTTATATATCTGTTTAAAAGGAACAATTAATATACGCACATTTGAGATGCAAATATTAGGTTATCAAAACCATCCCCAACTAATAAATGAAAATAAGTCAACCGTGTCCTTATAACCATCATATTTTTCAGGTCCTTCCTTGGTTAATATTCGACTATTTACAACTTGTGAAGTTACTGCGCGTGGCGGTGATGGCATCTCTGCTCTGCAATCTTTGCATCCACATATTGGTTCGTTGCAGCCTCAGAAACATCAATGTAGTCTTTGATAAAACCACAGACATGCTAGAATCTCTGGTTTACTAGTTGTTTTCCAGCGCTATTATCCCATGTACTTCTATGCAAATAATCATCGACTGCACGTGGCAGTGCAAGCTCGAACAAATCAAAATGCAAATAGGTTGAGGCGTTTCAATGCAATTCAATGAGTTTTAGGTCCTATTGTCAGCTGGAGTAAATCCAAAGTGGTTCATAGAAGCGCAAGAAGTTCACTTCCATCAATGGAGAGTCAATTTGAGTCGTATCTCATAGTTGAAGACCTCTGACTGAGGTTATTATGCATGTTGTCCCGGATAGTCGAGAACCCTTACATTTTCTATTCGTCTGGCATCAGTACACAATTAATAAAATCCGGTTCAGTACCCACGAATGTAGTCCCAGTCTATTTTTAGATCATTTTTTTCCTGTCTCCATTTGGTGATGATACAAGAGTTATATTTTGGCATTCTTGGTAAGGATTTAAAGGCAATTGTTTGTTTTTTAGAATGAGAGCTTATGGTGTGGTTGTCTGTGTGTATTTCGGCGACAGTGCACACTGAGTAATAAGGTCATGGTGATGATTCGGAAGTGAAATCTGTGTTCCGTTGCATGGTGTTTTGTTTACAATTCAGCCTCTCAAAAACATGCAGGTCAACCCTTGACAAGAACTTCACCGTAAATTCATCTTTGAATGTATTTTAGATTAACATATGATTTGTATTGATTGTCACACAATGGAAAGTTCAGTACTGAGAAACAAATGTAGAGACTATATAGTAAAATTAATTGTGTTATATGGCCTGTCAGTACTGCATGTGAGTAAAGTTTAAACTGATATAAAAAATTTATTATTAATGATATACAAATGAAATTTTAATATGTTATGCATATTGACTTTAAAAATATTAAAATGAAATTACAACTAATAAAATAATTTTTATTTTAAAAATTTAAATGAAATTTTTAAAAATTAAAAAATAAATTTTTTCCACAAAGTATGCACATATATAATATTTATTGGAAATGATATTAAATGATATCAGCATGTATATACTCCTACACCATATCCAAGTTCAAATGATGGATATTTGTCAAATTTATTCAGAGAAAATATTTTTGTTAGTCAAAATGAGACCCTCATTTAAAATACATGAAGACAAAATTCTATTTTGCTTTGTACCTTTAGGTCATCGAAACTATTTATTTGGGGTCCAAACAGTTAATTTATGTGTTTATGATGGGGTGACTTCCTGAGTAACACATATCTGCTTGTATAGCTATCAATAATTGTTTATAAACATAGTTATAGGATATTTAGTGAGAGGACAGAGATGAAGACTTTATACTATAACCTGCTCACGCTCTCTACAAAATCATATTAAGCTCTCAGAGAATAAAATACAGGTCAGAGAGGTAAAATATACTTTACCCAGGTATATTTACCATTGCATGTAAGAAAACAGCAAAATGATGTAAGTTGAACACAGAATGTATTCCATTTTATTGTTCAGTTTCTTTAAGATGTTGATTGATGTAGTGCGACATTGTGGCCCAGATGATATTATGGAAATTCTAATGATGCAGTTTTCTTTATGCATTATTAATTACTAATAATATTTGTTATCTGACACTTTAAAGATTACATAAGAAATATTCAAACAGATTATTTTAATTTAACTTTCTACACCTGATCCTAACATGGTTACATAGCTGACATAAGCAAATATGCGTATATTTTGGAATGTTTGGAATTAAAAGTTGACATTGTTAGGCTGACATAGTACCTGTAGTGAATCTTTAAGGCTCAGGTCTGACTGTGTGCACTTAAAATATCCCAAGATGTTATTTTCATCATGAATATGCATCTGTATGGTAACACATTTCAATTTAGTACTTTGACAGAGGGCGGTATTGCAGCATCAGCTGATATCTGATTTCATTTAATCATTGAGCTTAATAACTTGGTAACCAAGACTCTTAAAAATAGAATAAAAATGTTCAAACAGATTATTTAAATCACGTTTGCACATGTGATTTTAACAAGTACATTGCATATGTCCCACACATGCAAATATCCATCCTTTTTTACAAGTTTTCTGGATGAAAATGTCACATTTAGTTGATACTATAGGATCTATTGGTACCTTTAGTTGATATGTGTGGCCACATTTGGCTGTATTCACTCACAATATCTAAAATTGTTTTTTTTCTTCATGAATAGGATTGCATATAGTAATAAATTTTAATTTGGTACATTGCTATTTGACTTTCCAGTATACTGGTATGTATCAATGTTTGCACCAATGATCAAACCTCACCGTTCCAACATTGCCTTAAACTTTATGATACATACTCTACCTGATTAGTTATTTAACCTGTAAATGGCTAAATATGCTTGTAGAAACTTCCTCTATTTTTAAGATGCATTTATCACTTCAATACATGCCCATTGCTTCACATCTTTGAGTGTTACTGTATCAAGTTTACGTTTTTTACCCATATTTGCAACCTGAATGTTATTTTGAAATCACCATATCTAACACATTTTAACTTCATTTGCCTACATCTTGCTTTTTTTAGAATTAAGAGAAACATGTTATATCTTTTCAGGTACAGCCTGGTAACTGGAACAAATTATTAGAGTTGGATCAATTTGGAAGCTCTCCAGTAGTCCAATGGTGATAGCAAGGTCTCATAAGGACATGTGCAGTGTGCTGCTATAAGTGACCAAGATGAGTTCATATCAGTACACTGATATACAGCATCTCTAAGACATGGCTTAGATCTTCATGAGAGAGATTCGCATCATTTTTAGTAAGGTGGAACCTCCATGTAACTGTATTTTCCTATCGCATTGTTGACTTTTGTAGTTATCGACATTAAAATGGAATGCATATTTGCTATAAAACATGGTAGTTGTCCCATCAAAACTTTAAATTTGAGTGGGCTATTAGTTATACAAACAACTGCCAAAGTACCTGAAACAATAAATGTGGAACATAGCACCTGTCATTGTTTCTTTAGTATGTTCACCTATATGCATCTGGATAGGCATATTGCAATTTTGCTGTCAAAATCACTGTGAGCTATCATGCGTCAGTACCCCTGGGATTAATGTTATCAGTTGTACAGACCCAAAATACCATTTGTTTTAAACACCATTTATTAATCAACTTTGCTGTCTTAAATTTGTCAAACTGAATGTTATAATTTATATGAAAATTTATTTTTTAAAAAATGAATAGTTTTTAAAATTTAAATATTCATTTAAATTTTCATTAAAATTTAATATTTCTATATTTTTTAATTTCAAGCAAATTTTCAGACAGGCCTTATTACGTGTTACAATTAGGTTTTTACTGCATTGAAAAATTCCTATAATTAAGGAAGATATAGCAAATTTAGTTTTGGTTTCTAAAAAAACAATTGGACCTCAAATTGCACCCTATAGAACACCAGCACTACACACTTTCTGACAGCTGTCTTGCTTGCAAGGAAATTTCAAATGACTTTATGTATGAAGTTGAAATAGTAGTGGCATGCAAAATAAAATGCAAATATAAAATTTTGACTAAAAAAATTACCCTTTCAAATGTAGAAACTATATAGTAAAATTAATTGTATTCTACGGCCGTCTACGAGACGCTACTGGTCCCACGACCGCCTTCTTTGGAATAGCTCCTTACGCAACTGCTTTTGCAACCGCGAAAACCGTAGCAGCTAACACCGCTAGAATGTGTGCAAGTAAAAGAAAAGTTCAACAGCTCTTTTGCATTTATGCTACATCTGACTTTGATAGCATTACGGTCGCGGAGGAGTTTTATATATATATATATATATATATATATATATATATATATATATATATATATATATATATATATATATATATATATATATATATATATATATATATATATATATATATATATATATATATATATACCAGAGATTAAATCTATTTCGAAGGAATCAGTGTCTATCGAAAAGGTTAATTGACCGTATTTGGTGCTTTTTGTTTAAGATTTATTATTGTATATAAGTGACGGATTCTTAACGCTATGATTAGGATTGTTTGATTTGCTGACGCGGGGTTCCTGGGTGTGTGCTAAGGTCGATGGTAATTTTATTCCACATGTCGACAAATACCTGCGACAGATTTGTGTTAAACAGTCCACTTAAAAACACTGAAATATAATATTGTTAAGAGCCAAATAGAAATCAACAGTTGGAGCCGCCATGACATACCAATACCAATGCAAGGCCATCATGGTGTTGTATCAGTAACACACGATAAAGCTCGGTGGTAGACTGCACAGCCATGCGTGAAAACACTTGAAGTGGCATTGACCAACAAATCTCCCAAAGCTGTATTCTACACTGTTTACGTTGCATCAACATTCACTTAACCAAGAAGAGAAAAATCTCGACTGATTTTAAACAAAGACGAATTTGTTCGTGTAGCAGCTCTTTGGCGAAAGCAAGAAAGTTCAGTTTTGACACTATTACATGGCGCAATCAATATGGTTCTAAGTTAACCTGATACTAGATCCTTAGAACATTCAGTCTCCCGATAGTCAAATATCCCCAAGGTAGATATTTTGTACGATTGCATGGCAGTCAAACCAATAAAAATTAGTTTGAAGTGCGTTTGAGTAACACCTGAAGAAGAGAAGCTTGTCGAATAATTATTATTCACGATCATATTCGCAACAGAAGAACTAAGATGGACCCTAAGAACTGCTGATGTTCGAAAATAACTGAAGTGAGGTAACAGCTATGAGATAAAATCACTGAGAGAACCGCGGTACACCTGAAATCTTAATGTATGTGTGTTATTGTAGATGTGATTCACGGACTCACCGCGGAAGCATTCGCTGAACTCTGAGTGTCGGTAATCATGATGAAGGTGACTCGAAGCTGTTGTTGGAGCCATATCAATAGTAACAGTTTTGACTGGCGACGCCGTTAAATCAACTTCGCGAATACGTGTTTGTTCAGATGTTCTTGCGACCACCCAAAGTAGTCTCAATGCAATTAGTAAACTGTAATCACTATCCTTCAAATATAAAATCATTACAATCACGTAGTTCGAAGTCACATTGGTTCTAATGAAAAACCTCTGACAACTTTGTGCAGATATAGAACAAGAGCGCTAGCGACCCAAAAGACCAAAAACATGTAACTGATTAATAGCAAGTAAAAATCGAGTAAGTGTTTGCCAGTGTATATTAATCTGCATGTAATAGTGTATTAGTCTTTTCAAGACACCTCGCGGTAACTTCGCTTTATGACGCCCGTCTGGGGATTATCTCACACTATGTGTATGCGGCAGATTTTGCTTCGTAAATTCGTCTAGGTTTCTGTCGGATGAAATCTTGTACATTAGCAAACGTTTGCTAAGAGTGTCCAGTGGGTTTATAACATGACGATGCTGTTGGCAGCATAAAGAAGGAAGCGTTTTTATTGAGTGCATTTGTGGAGTCGCATAACCTAACAAGTCATGGGGTAAAGGTGTTTATCAAAATCATTAAACTTGGTCCAAAAGCTCCATTCTCGTGCTCGGGTGGGTTGTAGTGTCTTTACGACTAGCAAATTTGCTATGTTTTGTTTCTTCCTTTATGACAAGATTTTTTTTTATCACAAATGGTTGATGGTGATAGAAAGAGCCAAAGCAATATTTCTAGAACTAAAACTATTAAAATCCCCGTTGCACCAATGGTTGGTTCCTTATGGACATAGTTGAAAGATGGTATAATTAGACGTTGTCCTGGTGTGGCCGTCCCAAATGATGATTTGTGTTTTGTGTTAGAAGTACAAGGATATGAGAGGGTCTATGATGACAGGATTGTCACGTTAACATGTATGGTATATGCATGAAATATTCGTAAAGTTAAACTTATGTATGGCAAAAACGAAACGGATAGTTCTGACATATCAGGTACAATGGTACTTAAAAAACGACTATTCGTTGGTGTTAACAAGTGCTATAAATGTATAGACACTATATAAATAATCTCTTGAAATGCGATATTTTATATTCATGGCAGTCTAATATATACATTGTATGTGCTTGTGCCGTTGACAAGGGATGCTTATGAAAAACGAAGTTCTAGATTAAGTTGCTTCTGCATCATTGACGATTGACACTCGTTTATCGCGAGCAATGTTTTTTTACAGAAGCACAGCTACAAACATCCTTGACCCAGATCTGTTCAGCGTAACGAGCCTACAGATCCGACTGCACGCAATTCCAGCTGCTTATGATTTCAAGTGTAGACACTCATCTTCTGGTTCAATATCTAACTTCAGCTCTGTGTACATTTTCTCACTGCTGTGTGCCGGGTATTCGTGTATAAATATAATACTGTAGATTTTGGCTTATAATCCGACTCAAACTGCCAAAAACAAAGATATTGGTCTGTCGTTTCACAATGCTTCTGCAAATCAGGTTTTTCAATACAGATTCCTCCTAATAAATTTCACAGACCCAGATCATGCGACGGCAGATCTACATCTGCGCAGTTTTAAGTTGGGATCGTCATATAAGATATGTACATGGTACTTACAAATATTTTTATTCTTGTTTTCGGCATGTGACATATTCTATTTTGATGATACCCCACTGATATCTATAATCACAAAAGTTGAAAGAATTTAATTAAACATCGACAACAGTTTTGTGGTGATAAAAGAACAACATAGAAATCCACTGACCACATTAGTCGATTCAGAATGATCAGTGCAGTATCATGGGGCCGGAGCATATCTCGACCTGTTTTTCCAATCTGTTGCAATAGTTCAAAGTTTAAAAAGGTAATGCCGAGTACAACTCTTTTCAGGAAATATATTATTTTGCATCAAAAAAAGAAGGAATACCCTGTTAAAGAACTGGATCAATTTGTTGCAACGTACTGATGTAACTCATATAGCTGCTAAATGGAAAATATATCTGTAAGAAAATATTCATCAAGACCAACATAGCTTTTTTTTTTACTGAAAGTCAAATGTTATATTTCACTTATATACACAAATAGTCGAACGAGCTATTTATACTTTTTTAAGGTCAGTATCAGTACTGGTCATTGTCCATCAGGAATGACCGACATCTCGAGACCATTGGTGGAAGTTGTACAATAATGAATGCTCGATATGTGAAAATCTACCATTTTTACACCTATTCGTCGAACTACGAAAATCATTGACCAAAGCAAATTAACGCGTATACTATTCGACCTAGTTGGAATTACAAGCGAACAAAGGAGAATCTGATCTATAGTTGAATTACGAGACGTCAGATCTGAGTCTACTGTTGGCGGATGGTTAGACTTGTATACGTGTAAATACGGTAACCATACAAAAACTGCACTATTTAAGTTGCCACTATAGAATTTATGGTATTCGGAAAATAATAATGTAAATAATCTTAAGTGTAATTTCAAGCGGTGTCCTTTTATACAATGGACAAAGAAGGAAAACACTGAAGTCAAAATAGATTATTCCATAAAATTTAGTAGCCAATAACAATTTGGGCTACATCTATTCAGATTTGACTTTTTGTCTATACTAGCAGAGTAATCAGTTTGTTAACGTACACTCATTATTGATCTTCAATGAAAGTGTGTGTGTGTGTGTGAGAGAGAGAAAATTTACTTAGATTTAACAAAAATTCAGTCATATCGCCACAATGTCTGCAGTGTGGCAGCTTATAGTGATGTCTAGCACTGTGGAATCATTAATTGTTGTTCTAAAATTTGAAATTTGTTATAGTATAATGTAAACATTGTCTGTTCATTCCTGATTGTTGTTTAATATGCACCTTTACTTGTCATAACAAATTACACAAGGTAAACATTAAAAAAAATCCGATTTGTAAAAACCATTCACTTCCATTTAGTTACTATGATATTGTGAACGACATGCTAGAACTACTGGTCTCCAAATTAAAGAGCTAACAACGTGTAAAATCTTCTGATCTTTAAAACTGATGAGCATGACAACACAATGTTCATGTGAGCATTGCAAAGTTTACGAAACTCACTAGTCAGCAAATTTTTTTTAAAAAGAAATTTACTTAGTTCAAATTATCAAAATAAATATTTAGCTACGTTAAATGACAAGCACAATGAAAGGTGCACGTTTTGTAACTATTATGTTAGACATGTATCATGCTTGCGTTGTCGAGCTGGACAGATTAAAGATATTATAAAAAATTGTATAATTGCTAATTAGCGGAAGAGAATGCTTAGCGCCAATCTGATTCAAATAAAATCTCTACTGTCCTAGTTGAAGGTCTGATAGCAACAGCGTGTGGGTTATGTTCTGGTAACCTATGTTATTACCATAATCGATAATTGTATCAGACAATCAGCTGAAGTAAAAGAAAAGTTTTATATATTTGCGTTTTTGGAGACTCAGCATTGTTGTTAAATAGCATCAGTGTGTACCGATCAATTTAATTCACTTTCAGATGTTTGAAAGGTGCATTTCCATTGGCTAATTCAAAGTTCATATGATCATCACCCCTTAATCAGACTGACTTAGTCTCAAGTATATAGGGCTAAACTGAGCCAAAAAAATGGGGACGTTGGGTCTAAGTATAATCTGTGCCGGGTAATATAATTTGTTCCCGCACCCCAAATATATGGCGCATTCATTGTGACATCATAGCTGCATTCAGTCCGGTTTACTATCAATCACACCACCTTTATCGCCTTGTCTAAATTCATCCGTGTACTCCAACATTAATTTTGTCGCTTGTAAATCCTCGGGTGGTTATATATGTCTCACAAAATACTGATCAACGAGCATGGGAAATAAACTGAATAATCATATTAAGCAATCCAAGAAACTTCTGCATCTTCGTGTGTGTGTGTGTGTGTGTGTGTGTGTGTGTGTGTGTGTGTGTGTGTGTGTGTGTGTGTGTGTGATTCTGGTACGATCAGTCACAAGATGGAAATTTTTAAAATATGAATCTTGTTTTATTTATCTCGAATTGATTATTGAGTGTATACGCACAAGCGCTTTTGTTTACAATCGGTGGACCATAATATTCAATGGCAACGGAAGAAAGAAAATATTAAAAGCTAATAATTTGCCTCTTTTTATTAATTTCATAGACTGAGACGAATCTGTATAAATATCTGTTAAGCACTGTGTTAGTTATCTGCAAAATAATGGGGAAAACACAATTTTAAGCTATTGCCGTTTATTCCAGAAATTAAAGTACGCAAATGCGTGGAATACTTCAAAGTCGTTAAAGAAAGAGAAAATCACAAATAAAGGACCATTTTAATATTCGAAAGAAACAACATCAGAATTCTATTTATTCACTGTGCTTGGATAGAATGCTTTCAATGTGGTATTATAATAAATTATAAGAAAGTTTACTCACTAAAACTAAGACTTACATTAAATTCGAATCAACTGCACTGTCCTGCTTAGGATATTCTTCGTAATCCCAGTTTCAACATCTTATTCCGTTTATCCCATTTATTAATTGATATTCAAATTGCGTCGATATTTTCCAATCTGGGAGTATTATGGCGGGCAGACGGGTTACTGTTCCATTCTATTCCCGTCGGCATTTCTGTCTATAATTGCCTAATTTCAATTTTCCGCTGATAGATTTTACACCAAGGTTGAACAACTCAGGCGATATCTCAATCAACTGGATTACCTCGGCGATCAAGGATGAAATTGATAATTGGCGAAATGAAATTAATGGCAGTCCATTGTGTAGAAGACTTTCTTTTTACTAACAGGGCTACTTGAAAACCGGATACAATCTGGTGCAAACAGTGACGAAGGTGAAGTCTCAATGGATTCGTCATTATAACGTATTGAATGGGATTACGCAGCTCTGATGAGGGCTATATAATACAGGGATCATAAACATGAATAGTATGCTAAGTGATACATTTACCCGAACACGATAGAACATTTTGAACATGTTCATGAGACTGCATTGGGAAGGTGGGTGCTAGTGGTGAGTGGAGGAAAGAAGTATTCCAATTGTACCTTGAGTTTTGCGGCGTGCGTTTTAACTTTGCGACCCGTCTAGATCTGTATGATAACATGATCTAAACTACACATATATTGTTCTGGCAGTTGGAACAAGAATATTATTTCTCTGTTCCTTATCAATTGCTCACAGAATTTACTCCCCTTGAGTATTCCTTACTAGCAGATTGCTGCAAAAGCATGTATTTGTTTTACTGCTGTGACAAAAAAACTCTTCTCATTTATATAAGTTTTAAAATCGTAAATAATCGCCTTTAAAATTACATTAAACGTCAGTCACTTTGTTGTATGTTGCTAGATTTCGTATGCATCCAATCAAAGTAAAGGTTACATAGATACATAAAGCACGTTCTGGTTCCCTCTAGTTGTCCAGATGCAGATTAAACATGATCGGTCATGATATCAAAAACATCATCGTTCATGATATCTAAGACATCATCGGTCATCATATCTAAAACATCATCGGTCGTGATATCTAAAACATCATCGGTCGATTTTTCTAAAATATCATCGGTTATGATATCTAAGTATCCTCTTTAAATATTTTCTCTCGTAAAAGTCCAGTCGGCAACTGGAATTCTGACACATCAAGAATAATCAATGTATTGCTTATGCGCATGCTGATACGTAACGTAAAATGACATTATGTCATACGTAATAAATTCGCGCCATTGTAGGTTTTCTCCGCATATCACCACGTGCAAAAGAATGCACCAATACGGCCAGCGGAACACAAAAGTTTTCATTTTTATATTGCATGCGAAAAATGATAACAAAGAGGCCACGGAATGACTAATAATTTATTTAAAACTCGTTCAATGGATAGACGAAGAATGATTTGGTGCTTGGTGTTTTACGACACAGCAAGAAAAGAATGTTATTTAGTGCCAATGCATTTGAAGTAAAGTGTCTCTTACAAAGGAACGGTAGTGGACCCTGGCTGATCCAATGGTAGGATTCAAAATCGCCCTCTTTCTGGATTCAAAATCGCCCTCTTTCTGTATCACGTCCCGCACTCTAACTATAGAGCCATTTGCAATGGGTTAGCGAAGAATGGAAACTTGTGCCACTATTATTTAAAAGAGAGGGTGGTTTTTAAAATAAGAAATGTAAAACAATTAAATGGCATTGGGTACATATAAGATTTCCAACGTTCCGAGACAGTATTAACGGAAATGAAGTCCCCTGATTACCTTTCTTCCTGACTTTGGTTTCCAAAACATAAATTTGACAAGATTTGAGAGTTTTACTATGAATTTCCTGTTAGAACAGCGTAATATAAGGTTATTTAAACGGTTTATATTTTAATCAACTTATTAAATTATGTGTACTACAAAAAGGTATATCTTGTAATTAAAAATTAGTTTAAACGGGTGTACAACTCGTTCAAGTGACATATATGACATATTTTTATCTTGCGTGAAATGAGGATGCTAACATGTATAACGGGGGTACAATGTTTAACATACATATGAAACACTTAAAGGACTCACGGTACTAAATCAGTTCCCATAGCAACCTATGCAAACACCATCATTTTTAAAAATTCAATGACTTAAAATTTCTGAGTGCACATGATCAAACCTACATTTATCAGTATAGATGAAACCTGGATGTCAGCTTCTGTGTAGAGGAAAGGACATGAGCCGCTGAAATTTCTGGAACTCTGTGTGTTTGAAACATGTGCTATCAATTCCGCATCAAAGAGTCAGGTTTTAATTTTAGTAATAAATGTTCAAAACTCAATACTGTTAAATGACTGGAATTTCATTAATAAAATAGTGTCTCTATTTTTTTACTTACAACTAGGATATGCTCTCAAAAGATTATTTTTCCTAAAAAACATAACTTAACATTATTAACCAATCCTGGCCAGCCAAAGCCATATATTCTCTATTAAGCGTTCACCCATTTCCAGGCGGCTGATTCCCATTTTTCCATACCATTAGAACCGAGTATCCTGTATCCACTGTTGATTTTCTTGACAGCCCTAGGAATAGTAGTTTAATACATAAGAAAGCAATGTGCTTATTTCTGCTTGTCAAGGATTATATTAGTGAATATTAAATTATATTGCAAGTTCATTTTCACCTAAAGAGCAATGGTGCATTTCAGGCAATATTTAAATATTTAAGAATAATTTAGGAAAGCAGAAAAAAATATTAAAATAAAGCTGTCTAATAAGAGTCATTTTTTTTTTAATATCACAGTTTAGCTCTATTCAATTTAGTACTGAAATATATTACCAGCCTTGTCCAATTATGTAATTAAGGGGTTAAAATTATGTAATTAAGGGGTTAAAATCCGTCCTTTGATGCGAAAAAAAATTATTCAATAAACACCGATAGAAAAAATTGATGCAGTGCATGAGTATTGATTGAAGAAAAATACATCTTAATTCAAGATACATCATCGATTATTTGAAAAACGTCTAAAACTAATTCATCCAATCGTGAAAAGTAACTCCCCATCAGTCAAAAGAAAAAAAATGCTGATTACATGAAGAGAATTTCTACCTATGCTGACAGAACCCTTGTTAAAAGTGACAGTTCTTTGGTAGGGTGATTGCTGGACCTCTTTTGGAAAGAATAATGAGATGAGATGGTACTTGTACCTTGAACCATATGGAAGGACCAAAGCTGACTTTAGTTCCATACTATGGCTGGAACTCCATTGTTGGTACGAACAACGGATACCTCATTTACCTCAACTTCATCGTTCGTACGAACAACGGATGCCTCATTTACCTCAACTCTATCGTTAGTACGAACAACAGATACTTCATTTACCTCAACTCCATTGTTGGTACGAACAACGGATGCCTCATTTACCTCAACTCCATCGTTAGTACGAACAATGGATACCTTATTTACCTTAACTCCATCGTTGGTACGAACAATGGATACCTCATGTTCCTCTTAATCCTACTCTCACCGATATATTACAGTTACAAGAAGAATACAAGAAGAATTACAATTTTTGATAGATCGAACCGTTTTATCAGAAAATACCTTGAATTTTGGGGAAAAATACCTCGAATGCCCGGTCCTCTATCTGCACTGATTTGCACTCTACTATTAGTACACCAACATCTACATTTCCCGAATGTCTCAGAGCCGATTGACAGTAGCTGACCTTATCGATCCGGGCCGGTCAAAACGCAGCTGCAGATGAACGTGCAAACCACCTGCGCATCTGATAATTATCATTCCGTCGACAGGGGGACTACGCAGCCATTTTAAGGGGTGAAACAAAAGTAGTATAGGAAAATGAGGGTTTCGGCCCACCACCCCCTCCCACACCTCCTCCCCCACCCCGGCCAAACCTCTCATTTCCCTATACTACTACTATGTAGACAGATATTTTATAACCAGACAAAACAACAGGTGTTGGAATGCGATAACCTCTTCCAACAGAAGTGACGAATTTGTTAGAACAGCGTATGTGCAGAATATGATTATTCTAAAGACAGCAAATGGGTTTTACCACAAGTTTTTTTTTATCAGATAACAGGATGAAAGTTAAACTGTACATTAGAACGTTACAGTTAACAAGGTGGAAATTAAACTAGCATTAGAATGAAAATGATATTATTTTATATCTCATTACCAATGATTAATGATTCAACTGTTGATATTAAAAATACTTCACTATCACGACTATAGATACTAAATTTTACTTTACCGCTCACACAGCGATGGGACTCAAACAAATCTTTCATTTCTGGTTTGTTCAGAGGATATTTTTTGTTGATAAAATATACCTTTGACCGATTGAGATCAATTGTGAGTTTTGTTGGCTAATGGGGCTGTGAAAGTTTTTAAATTCTGCTAGCAACTTTTGATACAATTGTTCGAGATAATTGAAATACACGCTGTTATCAGATCTGATGAGCGAAAGTTTTAACTTGTCACGTGTTCCATTAAAACATATACCTGATGTTTCATTATTAAATTCAACTGTCAATTGTTTATCGTCCATCATTAGTTATTTGATGTTACTATTGTAGCTATTTGTCATTGTCAAATTTTCAAACATTATTTTATAAGTTTAGATAAAATTTCAGTTGGAAAAGATAATGTCGAGTATAGATCTATCATCATGACAATACCCAAGGGCAAATGTATCTACCCCATTTTTACAATAGCGTTTGTCATCAAAATTATACAATCCACGTTTGATAATGACATCTGTTTCGAGTTTATGATGATTAGTTCGAATTGCCATAGCTCTCATAAAACTAACACCGCCATCAAGCGCATACCTGTAGTCATCCAATTTTATAAACGTTTTAAAAAAATCACGAGGCAGACCTTTTGCTTTTTTCGTTATTTTATTATTGTCCAATAATATGGCATACATTTTACTACGTAATCCGATAAAGTATTTGATAGCGCTTGAGTTCATTTCATCTTTAAACTTACCAATAACCTTTTTATTTGTGTCGTCATGAAATTTACTGTCACGTGGATAATCGGAAAGATCAAACAGATATCGATTATTGTACATGTCCTGATAGATGTCCTCACATTCGATTTCATATACGAGCGAATCAGTATCAGTAAACAATAATCTACTAGCCGGCCACTGATTTTTAACAAAAGTGTAATGAAAATCGTGCATCAGCCACTTTGATAAATCTAACACTGCAGCTCCAACATAGATCGGCTTGTTTAGTTTTAGATTTACTTTTCTTCTTTATATCGCAACAAGATTTTCATTATATATTTTCATGCTCACAAAACCATCGTCTGACACAAGTTTGTTTCTGCGATTGACATCATTAACTATTTCAATATTTACACGTTTCCTAATATTCTCCATCGTCTTACCAAAAACGGAATTGTTCATCAGTTTAAAGAAGTTTTTTTCAAACTTTGTTTTCGCTGCAGCCCTTCTTGAAGTGTTTGAGTTAATATAACCTCTCATCCACGGCGACTGATTAAATTTTAGTACACGATGAACTTTTCTCAACACAAGACCAGCATCGACTGCTTATTTTAAAACTTTGTAATGCAAAACGTAATTTTTCTTATCAAGTAAATTTGGTAATAGTTTCTTGACCATGGAATGTTGCCTTTGTGATGCTAACGCTTGTTGTTCTTTTGATAACAAACTATAATCTATGACCATCGATTCCGCACAGAAAAGGTAATCGTTATGTAATTTGTGTAGCAAATTTGGATAATCAAGATCAACTTCAACGAAATAGGAAACATCTTCGGGTATCTTTTTTTCTGTCTCCGATAGAAATCGATCAGCCGTGATCCAATGAAATCCACCAAGAGGCATTGGTTCTGCCATCGAATATCCGTACAAGTTATTACAATCTAGATAAACTATATACTTCGAAGGAAGGTCAGGGTTATACTGTTTCAAATATTTGTTGTTTGCTTCAGCATATTTCTTCGTTATCACGCTAATACCGCCTCGGATACCTTTTTCAATAAAATTGAACATATCCACGTATGTCAGTAATTCCAACCTTACCTTACTAAACTTTAGCAGAGCATCCCATGACAGTCCAGGGGCAGAATAATACCAGCAAGGATCTAGTCCGTAATTATTATAACTCACATCTCGAAAACTTTCAAAAACATCTGCTAATAATAACACGTCAGTTTTCAAATACAAATCATGATAATCACCAAAAGTCTCACAATCAAACTCTTTCCAGATATCTTGTGCATACCTGTACTCATCATCAGTTATATTTTCATTTTTAAGTTGTGAGTAAAATTTATCTTTGTCAGGTAAAGATGTCTCATCAAATTTACTCCAGTTGTCGAGGCATTCGTATGGAAAAACTCTTTTTTAGCTAGTAGATTAAATTTATCTCCCAAACAGTCTCTTAGGTTATCAAATTTACTACAACCTTTTACTAGCTCATCTAACGAGGCTGCCATAAACTACAGGCTGTCAATAAAACGCAATTTACCTAGCGTAACTGACATGTACTTTTCAAAATTATTTGGGATGCATTTGATGACGTTATCGAGTTTTAGACGAGATTTTATATCAGAATCACCAAAAGCTTCTACTATAATATGGCTATCATATCCTCGAAAATTGTGAAGAATAACCGGATTTTAAATCTGGAGCATGAAATTTTAACTTACACTGATTATGAGCCGCTCCACGATACTGTCCAGTCAAATGACAATGGTCATGTACTTTTTTGTTGTCAGTATCAAAAGCTTTTTCACAAATATGACAAATTTCTGCTTGCTCGTGATTGGATTCTTGTTGAGGTGTTAATTTTAACATTGGCGTTACTTTTTTCAAACGAGTAAATATATTATCAACTTCGTTAATCAACTGCTTGAGAAGCCAAACAGCTGGATTTTTACCTCGATATAATTTAATTGGTTCAGATAATCTAGAATCAGTACAACAAACTACCTTATACGCTACTCCACATGGAACATGATTTTGAACTTTTCTTGTACTCGATTGATTAGGATTATTTTCTACGCCAAGTACAGGTTGAAGTAAACACTCAAAATCAACGTATATAACGAAAGGAATTTTTAGTTTGTGATTATGATGGACAAACTGTAACACACTATCTTTTTTAGATGGCATTGTTATTCTTTGCACATCATTACAGTACTGCAAATGCTTTTGTAATGTTTCATTGTTAGTACAACCATGCAAGCAGCGGTAACAAAAGAACTTTTTGTTCCTATTTTTATTGTACTGTTTACCAACTAGTCCGTTAAAGTTTTTAATCCAAACGTAATGATTTTTGTAAAACAGTAAATTTATAGTCGATTGTGAAGCTTTTTCTGAAATATATCTCGGGTATACATCCTCTTTTTCATCTAGTCCGAAAACGTTAATTGAAACATTATTTTGCTTTTCAAATTTTGGTATTTGATTTTCTGCCACAGGAAAGTTAATATCTTTAAAATTTAATTTAGACACGTGACTGATATATTTTTCAACGCGATCAGCATGTTTTTTCTGCTGGAAATAGTGCGGAAAGAACAGCCCATTGGAAACACTTGTTATCTACGTTTTTGATGTTTATACAACATCTTTTACTTTTTATTTTTGGTGGCAGGTCGATGTATGAACTACCTCGTAATGCGTTATATTTCATCGTGTGAAACAATATTTCTTTGATCATTTCAAACTTCCAACCCGAACCTAATTCAGCGAATTCCTCTATTTTTTTCAAGATTTCTTGGTGTATTTCATCAGATAGTGATAACAGATCAGTCCCAAGCAAAACACGTCTTGATTTTGCGTTCATATAAGGTTCTGCAATTTCCTTATTAGTTAATTCTTCCGTTATAACTAACTTTGAAAATATAACATGATATTGCACAAATAATCTGATACTTTTGTGTTTTTCGAGCTCACGTTTTACAGTTGTCTGTAGTAGGTGGTAAAGATTTGCTGCATTAAAATTTACTAAAACAATTTGATTATCAAACTGATAACTATTATCAAAACCTGAAAAAGCAGTCGCTATTTTATCAGGTTCTCCCATAAGACTTCTCTTAGCTATATCACGCAATTTTAACATTATTATACTATAATGTAATATCTAATTAATAATTTCCTCACACTGCGCATGCGCTAAAAATAAATTGAAGATAAAAAAATAACCTATAGTATAATGACAGCAAATCTAACAAACACATGTGAGCAAGAAGCATATCAAATTCACCAAAAGTATAACTTTATCTCACACTGCGCATGCGCTAAAAATCAATTAGAGATAAAAAAAAATCGCCTATAGTATAATGACAGTAAATCTGACAAGCGCACGTGAGCAAGAGATTTATCATGTTCACCCAAAATACAACATATACGCTGGAAATACATTAGGTTCAGTTATTAACATCAAAACTAGAATATCTGTTGGCAAATTAACGTCAGCGGGTTATATGATTAGTGTAAAGGGAGATAATGCCGAGAGGATTGCAATGTTTAGAAAAGATTTTATTTACACGTTGTTTTGCGATGATATTCCAGAGGGACAGCGTATATATCACGTGAACGATAAAGTCACTGATGACAACATTGAAAACTTATCCTTACAAGATGAGTTTCAGCCGCATCCGGTCTTTGATTTATACGAGGCTAACGATCGCGGTATTATTAGAAACAGAAAAACTAAAAAAGTTCTTGGTACTATGAACAATATGGGATATATCAGGGTAACTGTTAGAGGAACATCGACAGATCAAGTTTGTTATACTGGTCATAGGTTTGTTTACGAGGTGTTCAACGGATCTATACCCAATCGTCTTGTTATTAATCACATCAATAACGTAAAGACTGACAATCAATTGGAAAATCTAGAACTAGTTACCCAACAGGAAAATGTGAGAAAAGGACGAGGTGGTGGTATTAATTTTAGATGTCCAGCAAAACCTGTTATTTCAAAAAACCTTGAAACGGATGAGGAGATCGAATTCAAATCGATTACAGCTGCGGCAAAGCATTATAAGATAAATTCCAGAGCAGTAAAATTTGTAGCTGATGGAGCAACAAAATCAGCTTTTTCAAGAGAATACGATGCTAGGATTGGTTTTAGATATGATATTTGATAGCTCGATTTTAGTCAAGCAATGATGAGCAAATGCTATGATATCATCGTGATTAAATTTTAGCGTCGTTACTGCACTTTCATTAATTTTATTCTTTTCTGCTTCTGTTAGCAATATTTTATGAGAATCACCTTGCATTACAATAACGTCAACACTATAACCCAACAAACATTGTCTTACCGCTTCGGCTAGTTCGTTGTAATTTACTATATTAACTTTTTGGTGATATTTTATCTCATCAGTCATCTTATAATAATAAATTAGATAAAATGTATTATAATAATGGACTTGATGAAACGACTCGCTGAACTCTACAAACAAGATACTAGCGAAGAAGTCGCCAGCTATAAGGTCGTCAGTGATGAGGTCACATTTTCCAAAGATTTCATAGACAAATCTATTGGATATAATGAAGATGATATTTTATACAACAGCGAATCTGATGATGATGGTGAAATAGTCACTGTTGCTGACAGATCAAATTACAGCAGACCAACAACTAAACGATATAATGTCAAGTATCACATTGCAAAAAAAATAATGAAATTTAATTTTACCGTTGCCAAACAACAACTGTTTTGGCAGTTAATCAAACCTTTCTTAAACATCAGGATTCCAGGCCGACAGAAAAATATCAAATTCGATTTCATATTTGTCAAGATTTTTAATCTAATGACGATCTCTGACGATCGTAAGCAGTATCTAATATCGTTATGTAAACCAGTAAAATGTAAATCTGTCAAACAAAAGTATGAGAAAATTTATAATAACTTTATATCATAATCTGCTTAGTTGGGATCCAACTGTTAAATTTATCGCTATACCCACGCCATTTGACTAAACTTTTATTTCCTTTTTTTCTAATCACTTTCTCGATAACAAAAACATCCTGCTCAGTTTTTTGTAGTTCTTGTTCATAAAAACTACCTACGATCGCTTCCCCTGCCAGATCTTTTAAAACGTATGTTACAGGTATTGTGAAAAGTACCTTATCAACTACAAAAACTTCTTCACTCCAGTTTGGAGTAAATCCTTTTGCAAATACATTTTTTGTCAAAGAAATTCTAACTTTATCACCAACCTTAAATTTATATCTGCGGTACATGTTTTCATTTGCTAATATTGGATTTTTAATAGCTTTTTTAGGTGTCATTTTGATGGTTCGATGTTTCGTGTTATTATATTCACCTACGATTTGAGAAAGGTCATCGATGTACCTGTTGTTGTTTTTAGCTGTCATATGTTTGTGCAATTTCTCGTTTAGCGTGCGATTAAATCTCTCAACAACAACGCTTTTACCTTCGTTTCCTGTAACATATTTTTTTATATTATTTTGTTCTAGAAACTGCTCAAACTTTTTGTTAAAAAATTCGGATCCGTGATCAGTCCAGATTTTATTCGGTTTTCTTTCAGTACTCGTTATTATTTGTCTTAGCGCATCAGTCATTGAAGTTCCTGTCTTATCCGAAACAGGTACACTGAAAGCGTATTTGCTAAAAACATCTATAACATTAAACAAATACCTTTTTGGAGCACCATCAGCGCCAACGTTAAACTGAGCTAGATTGGATACATCCACCAAATCTATTGCCCAGATATCATCTACACCATTAGCGACAACTTTACGTCGTGGGAACTTTTTTTTAGGTCTGTGCAGCTCGACTGCAAGATCATCGTATACTTTTTTACCGAGTCCGAGTTTATATTTTGCTCCTATCATTCCCTGAATAAATTTTCTATCAAAACGTTCTCGTAGATTTGTTGGCTCCATATCACGTAATTAATTCGTCTAACATTACTTTATCACAATCTGCTTTCGAGTTTTCATGATCACGATAACAGATATCATGACGCATTGCTATTGCATCCACTTGATTATAAGGCTCTTGACCTGGCAATGGATTGTCGTTTTCATCTAGTTGTTGATCTAGCGGATTCCACGGACCAGTATACCGATGACCTGGCAATGTCCAACCGCCTTTTGGTTTTGGTTATTTTCCAATAATTTTATGTATATCTATACCTGACCCTATTATTTCTCTGTTGTTACAACATTGACAGTATGCAACAATTTTACTTTGCTCAAGACACAAATCTCTGTCAGAATCACAGTTGCATATCATTCTTTATTTTTAGTCGTCGACTAAAATAATATAAGGATAACCAGATCCTAGCTAATTTTTCGCTGGCGACATCTCTAAGGATACTGTCGCTGGGGACACTTTCTTTAAAAACATATTTTTTCTTTTTCCACAGACTGCACAAAAACTTTTTAATATCATCCTGTTGTTTTTTGTTTTTTTCGGTTGTTTCATTAATATTTTCTGTTTTAGTTCTACACTTGAGACAGTATGTTGACATAAACTTAAAAAATTTTATTTTTAAGTTTAGATAAAATTTATTGCGATCTCACCATTAGCGTGAGAAGTATGCTTGTCAAACTGTAAAATAAATTTTAAAAAATTAAGATTTCTGCTCATCTGTTGGATAAACAATACAATAATATCCGCAAGCCGACGTTCCAACAGGTTGGAGTTGATTTGATGAATAATATATAGTTTTAAATTTTTTATTCATATACTTTTTTATTACATCGCTTGGAGGAAGTCCAAACGAGTCAAAATAATTATTATTATAAACTGCTACTCAATGCGTGCCGGATCCGTCATTAAAATCTTGTATATTAATAACACACGAACTTACAGCTGATGGTGATTTTATTGCTGCGAGTTTATCTTTAGAATAAACTCCGTGAAATCCAGGAACCGCTTTTAACTTATCAATGATATCAAAATTACTCAACGGGGTGGTCGAGTTCCCGGTAATGTTAGACCACGTCCGATTCCTAAAAGATTTGGCAGCAGACTTCCCGCTAGTCCCGCCAAAAGTGGAGCGATCGGAATAAATCCTCCTTGTTTTGGTTGATTGCATATGCATTTGCATTTTGGTGTTGGCGATTTTGTTTTTATTATTTTCTTTTTTTTTGTTGGCGATTTCTTTTTCTTTTGTGGCATTATAATATATTATTTACATAAAATTTACAATTTTTTATTCCACTTCCACGAATGATACCATTACCTGCAACTGCTTTCTTCGTTGCGCCAGATATTGCTCCAGACGCTGCTGCTATTTCTAATGTGCCTAAGACTGGTAAAATTTTAGGTATTATTGTACTAGTTAATACCGATAATGCTGGACCAAAAAAAACAACCTTCTTTTGCCATCGCTGTCATTTGTGCAGCACTCAAATATAAAACAAAAGTTTTTTTACGATCATACTTCTTTATTTGATTTTTTGTTAGCATTAATTTTGTTAAAACACCATCAGAAATATTAGGATTGATTTTTAATGATACCTGTTCTCGCTTTGCAATAGCAGCTACTAATTTTTTAACTTGGCCATCGGTTAAATATATTTCTTTTACAATATATTTTGCCATTTTATATAACAACTGTAGATTAAAATTGAACTGTCATTTTACCTCCAATAGAATCTACTGTGATAAATCTATCACTAATCACTAATGCGTATACAACGGCGCCACTGGAACCGCCCCAAGTGTCCAGGTAATTTCAATATCCGCTGTGCTGTCTATAGCTCGCTCGTTATTTTTACTAACATCAAAATGAAATATAGGATAAAGCGTACGAAATTCCTCTGCTGATATTTGAGTTCCATCTTCAACATCTTGATATTTTTGTATTGCGTCAAGCAGGTACATGTACGGTCGAGAAATATTTTTATTAACGTTATCAGCAAAATTGCACTCGATAGCTCGTTCTGGATATTGCTTTGAATTTAATCTAGCGTATATTCGTCTGAAATCAGAGTGATCAAATATTGCATTATTTTGTTGTTGGTTACCTCGTCGGGCTTGCTGTTGAAATACGACAAAGATATTTCTCGGCAGTTGTTCGCTTGATGTTGTTGTGACCCTCCATGTGTAGTCAGTAGTATTTGGAACCGCTGTCTGATATATCTTATGCTGCTTAAAATAAATTCTGTTTGTATGTTTATCAAGCGTACTATTTAGTTCTGACATTTTAGTGATTGATGGTGTTACACGTGGCATCCACAAAGCAAGTTTGTTTATGATAAACTGTGCATTAACCCCTCCAGATCTAAACAAGCAATCGTTTTGGTCTGCTCGATCTAAAATAAGAGTATGTTCTACTCCGCGAAATACTTTATCATGATCGCGACAAAAGCCGAAAATTATGCTTAGCGGAAGCATCATTGTAATTTGACGTGATCCTGCTGCAAGTTTTCTTCGCCTAGCAAAACCATCGTTATAGCGTGGATTTCTCACATCAAGTGTGTTAAGAAGTAAATTTAACATCGCAGTACCGTTTGCATCTGCAGCTGGTGGTGTTATATTTAGATTATTAAAAGCTGCTGTAAGAGAAACTCTTGTAGCGTCTGCATTAGCAGCTGCACCTGGTTTCATCAATACCTAGCGCGTCTGCATTAGCAATGAGAAAATTTCTCACAATTACAGCATTTGCATCAGCATCAGCCCCATGTACTATAGCGCCTCTCTTTAAAAATTCGGTTGATTCAGCTATACCCCGTCCAGTATCTTTAAACCACATCATGTTAATTGCAGTTGATCTTGAGTAATCGTCGGAAAACGAAATAATATTCAAAATTGTACTTGCAACTTGTAGATGACTTGAAATATCTTATATAGTTTGATTGGCCAGTTGATATCTAGCACTTTTGAATAAACACCAGCCGTTATTTATAAGAGCTACTTCTGCTCCAACTGCAATTGCAGCAGGTGGATTGGCTACTGTCATAATCTGACCACGAACTTCTAACATAGCCTTATGTGGCAGTAGAAATACATCTTCGTCTCTGGTGTTAAAGGTTCTAATACCAGTTTTTTTTTTGGTTCGTTAGAATTTTCATCAAGGTACTCAACAAACTCGAATTCTGTCACATCGTTGTCGATGTCATAAGTTTCTGTTAACTCGAGATAATTTTTAACAGACATTTTATTTTATTAGATTATATAAAATTTTATTGCGGCACTGTTACTTTAGATATTAATTTTTGTATGATCTGCTCGCCCTTTGGTGATAACAACTTTTTTGTTGTTGTTATCATAGCTTTTGGAGTTTCTTTTGTTGGAGCGATTTCTGAGATAGCTTGTTTTATTTCAGATGCAGTCGGTGGATCACCTTTTTTTATCAGCTATTTTTTGTCCCACCGCAGTCCCAGCGGCAGATGCAGCCCCAGTTGCAAAAGCTTTACCAGCGTCAATAGCAATTGGTGCAACTTTACGTGCTATACCAGGTATATTTTCAAAAACTTTAGTGATTATATTTCAAAAAAATCCTCCTACTATTTTTCTTCGATCAACTTTTTTTCTTTGTTTCATTATATTTGATGTTGCATAATTTTTACTTTTGCTCGCGTAGATGTAAATAATAAGTTACTACTTCATTTTTAACATGTAACTGTTTTCCTGATTGATCTGTCAACTGCATTATTATACTTGATATTTGATCTTCAACGTTTAAAGGATAATATATAATATGTCGTGGAGTTATTTGCATGAGAGAACCTGGCGGGACTTCTGGTGAGAAACTGTAAATCGTTTGACCTTTGCTACCTTTTGATGTATAAGAACCAGAAGCAATAGAACAATTTACTAATATTGTATTTACTTCTGTTATATTTGCTGGCAGTTCACTGTCATATGTAATAAGCTGATCAAGTGCAGTGTAAGTTTTTTCAGTAAATCCTAACAGTTGTGCAACACTTCTTTCTCTTGGTTCAAGATTGATTGCTATATTTTTCAAAGTTATCCTAGTTCGCAATGTGTTATAATTTGCTGCTAATTCAAACTTATCAGCCACACCGTCAGCTTTTGTGATGAACTCTTTGATTGTCTTGTTTAGATCAGTAATATTATAAGCTCCTTGCGGAATTTTTATTTTTTTTTGTTGTAGATATTGGAGATGTTGTAATCATAGTAAATACATTTCATCGTTAACATCATTTTTCACGTTAGGTATAGCATTCCAGCAAGTACAAGAAATTAATCCCATTTCATATTGTTTTGTAGGATCTAGTTGGATAGGTGGAATATAATTTACTGAAAAATTTGCGCTATCTATTGCAGACTCATTAGAGTTTAGTAATAATGTTGTTTGCATTCCTTTAATATTATATCATTTTACAAAATTAAGTCGCGGTGTAAAGTTTCATATTCGTCAGATGTTAATAATTCACTCGATCTTAGGTGATCAAGTATGTCAATGATTTCATTATCAAGTTCAACACTAACATTCCCAGCTTTCTTTGATGATATTAATAACATTAATCTACCTATCATTTCAGTAGTTGAAGTAAATACCTTTTACACCAGTTCCTGTTCTTAATCTACTTTTTTGTATACGAGATTTATCAAAAGTAAAAAATTTCCTTCTAAAACTCCACCCACTACCAAAAGGTTTTGCTCTACTATTTTCTGCTGTTTATTTAAACGTGAGAGCAATGACACCGTTTCTCATTCTATCATAAAGTGGAAGCATATCATCAATTTCTGTAACCGTGTTTATTTCATCTTTAGCAGCAGCTCCGTCTTTAAATATTACATCTAATCTATCGATTAATACTTGATATTCTGCATCAGTCCACCTGCTTATATTTTCAATATCACTTATATTTTCTTTGTTTAAAAAATCATCATATTCACTACCTTTTATCTCATCATTTGCTCTTTTTGTAAAATAAAATCTTTGATCTCCAACTTCCATAAACTTTATAGTAAGATCACCGACTCTTTGTTGCTCCTCTCTGATATCTTTTATGTCTCCTGATAAATTTGTTATAATATTTGTTATTCCTTGCGTTGTTAACTCTGCTAATCTTCGCTCAAGTTCCAGCGGATTGTTTATCAATCGATCTGTTTCAGCTTGTCTAGCCGCAGGATCAGCTATATTTGCTGTAAGTGCCTCAGTTAGTTTTCTTTTTTCTTCTTCAGATCTAGTAACAAGTTTTGCAGCAGCTGCTTCTTGTTGTTCTCTAACAATTCCAACCAAACCTTTTTCCTGCAGCTGTTTATGTTCTTCTTCTGATAGTGGTTTAGTTTCAGGTTGTTGACCTAATAGTGCTTCAGTAACCGGCTTGAAAATTGTAGCAGTTGCTTCTGTAGCAGTTACTTGCCCACGTCGTGCTTCTTGTACTTTTTGCTTAAGTGATGCCTGAGATTGAGCAAGTTTTTTTGGATCTTCTATGTGTTGTCTGTATCTTGCTCGTTTGTCCATTATTATAATTATAAATTTTATAAAATTGAAACGCTTTACTGTAAGTAACTGTTAATACAACAGCGAAACATTTTAGTTGGATCATTTGCAAGTTTATCAAACAAGAAAAAGTTAAATTTATCTTTTGTAGCATTACGGTAAAGTTCAATAAACTTATCTTTTGTCACGCCACCGCATTGCTCGCTTGCAATATTTCTAACGTCAACATTATCCAGTCCTGGAAATAAAATAAAACAACCCGTATTTCGCCTAATAAATCTATCAACATTATAAAATCCTTGAGCGAGATAAACAGAATTACACTGTTTGTTACGTGACAGTGAGAAATATGATCTTATTTTGTTCATCTCCATGTTATTTAGAGGAACATCGTCAAAAACTACTATCTTATGTTCATCGGCATCAAGTTGATTAACTGGAATAAGATCTTCTGGCTGCCTAATTATAAAAAAATCTTCACCAGCTTTAAGATCACCACGAAGCTTGTTATTTTATTCGCTTAATAACTCATACTTATCTTGCTGTGGATTGATTGTGTAAATATAAACTCTGTCGTAGTTAAAATTATCACCAAGAAGCAAATTCATAAGCAAATTTGTTTTCCCCGATCCAGTTCGCCCAACAATAAGATAATGACAATCAGGAAGTTCATTGTTATGTTTATGCTTCACTAGTCTCTCTGTATCAAAGTTTAATATCGACGATTTTTCCATTTTATATAATATTAAACTAGTGTTGATAATTTTATCTAGGACAGTAAACAATGAGCTACTATACAAAATTTGGAACACTATCAGATTTATCAACAAAAGGTTACCAAGGTGACTTATCCAAATATGCAACTCTTGATCGGCTCAAAAATGAAATCAATAATTTACTAAATCTTACCAGCGTAGATCCAGATGAAGTCGTCATTTTCCAGGACAAAGAAGGACGATTAAAGACGAGTAACGTAAAACTGTCAGATGTAGTTGTACGAAATCCAAGTGGGAATATTGTTATGACACAAAACAAGATTACAGATCTTGGAAACCCAACTGAGAATGGGGATGCTGTCACTAAAAAATACGTCAATGATTGGGACGCTTCAATTAATAATGAAATCACAGCGCTCAAAACTGATTTTACCAGTCACGTGAACACATTTTTAAGTTTCTGCAGAAACATAAACAAAATTAGAGATGAATTTTTTGGAAATCCATCAAATGTTAACATTACACTCGCTAATATTAACACAAAACTCAATGATATTAACACAAAACTCAATGATATTATTAGTGGAATTCCTAATATTGTTGAGAAAACGAATATGATTAAAATTCCTCACAAACAGATTAAAAATATTGTGTATACTGTTGATACTGGTTATACTGGGTGGACACCAAAAAATAATTCTATCAAATATATTGCAGAAGTTACCGGTGTGTATAGATTGTCAGTGCTTAGAAGTGCAAAGTTTAGAATATCTCCCAAATATCTATTTCATCATCCAAATGATGACTCATCTGGAGTATTATCTGTAATAATAAACAAAAATTCTGAAGAAGAATTTGTACTTGAACCAGTTGATAAAACTTTAAAATTAGCAATTATTCACTGGTGTTTGGAATTTATAGCTGAACAACCAGCTCTTATTATGGATTAACCAAACATAGGACTATGTGAACTAATATTATAATGAAAAGAAGTATAGTTGATTTCAATCATATTTCAAAAGATATTCCAAAACAAGATGTAGACGCATTAATACAATACTATAAATATTATCATAAAAAACTTTGGTGCGTGAAAAAATGTTACAAATACTACAACAAGATCCTTCGAGTAATATCATATCTACCCTTGTTAATGACCAGTTCTGGTATAATTTCAAGTGGGGTATCATTAAATCCATTTTTGTTAATCATATCCGGTATTGGTGTTTCACTTACAGCGGCGTGTAAAAAAGTAGAACCAAGACTTTTGATAAAGAAGCACGGTTGTTTAACATCAATTAAAACTTACAAGAAACTATTTGATCAGATCCGGTCTTACCTACGAGGAGTTAAATATAATATGGATGATTTATTACGTGAATTTCGTATTATTGACAATATGTTAACAGATATTCTACCAGAGAGGGTTAGCAAGTATGAAAAAAATATCACAAAAAATATGAGTAACATAAAATTTTATCTAAACTTAAGATATAATATAACTAAAATAATATTATTTTCATTCAAATGCTAGTTTAATTTCCGCCTTGTTAACTGAAACGTTCTAATGCACAGTTTAATTTTCATCCTGTTATCTGATAAAAAAAATTGGTAGTAAAACCTATTTGCCGTCTTTAGAATAATCATATTCCACACATACGCTGTTCTAACAAATTCGTCACTTCTGTTGACAGAGCTTATCGCATTCCAATACCTGTTGTTTTGTCTGGTTATAAAATATCTGTCTACATAGTAGTAGTATAGGGAAATGAGGGGTTTGGCGGGGGTGGGGGAGGAGGTGTGGGAGGGGGTGGTGGGCCAAAACCCTCATTTTCCTATACTACTAACAATTCTTCAATTGCCCATGGTGTTTTACTTTGGCTTTAAAAGCCCCTTTGATTCAAACTCACTTAAAATCTGGTTCCATTCAATCATCAATCAAAAATATATTTGATACATTTTATGCCATATTAGCATCACTAAAGTCGTCAAGAGTTACGTTAACGCGATATTGATTCATTCATGGATAGTCACATGCACACAAAGTTTCGAAATAAAGTAGAGTAACAGAATTCTTTAACCGGGCCGAAAATGATTGTGAGTTTATGGCGTTTCGTCAGAGTTTCTCTGCCGCTTTAATCCTCCGGCTTTGTTCCCTTTCTCGATCATGAAAACATGAATGGATATCAAGCACTGCGAAACCCAAGTACTGCCGTAAATCAAATTGACAGAAGGAAATACCGGGTGGAAGAACTACATATCTATCCCCGCATATGTCACCTGATGAGGCAAATGACCAACTTTAAAAATAGCGAAGACACTTAATACAGAGGTCATCAATGAAGAGGTGGAGAAAATCTGCGGAGCATGTGCAGAGGACAGGAAAAGATCACCAAAATAAGGACCGGATATTGAGCAATTATGGAGCTATTAGACAATGATCCAAGAAAAATTTGACTCAGTGGGAAGGAGGAAGACAGGGGAAGAAAGCCAAAGATCTTAGTTGTAAGTTTTTGGTATCCATCAAGAACACTTCGACGCCCAAAAGAGGATGTGTAGTGGTTACTAACTGCTGTATACTGACCATCCAGATCTATAGAAAAGAGATATACAAATCATGTACAGTTACTTTTGTTCTATGTTTGTGAATGTTTTGGTGTGTTTATGTTGTTTACAACTAAAACTTTAAACTCTTGCTAATTCTCTTTAGATAGTGAGTATGAGAACGTATTGTAGTGTGTCTATAAACACTTTCTAATCTTGTGTGATAGTATATTTGTTTATATGTAGATATATGGTGTGTGATAATCACTCATCCACTTTTCGTTTTTGAACCCCTAAAATAGTTTGACACTATAAACATATTTGAATCAGTAATACTACCACCACAGTAATCCTATTACAAATGTTAACACAGGATTATTTTGTACGACCCCCTACTAGCCCACAATGTGAATATATGGGCTAATTGTATGTCTCGGTAGACACCTACCCCTCCTGTGCCGAACTACACAATAGGCAGCGCAGGCACTGGCCTATGGGCCCCACGCCTTTTAGGCCTTCGTAATAACGGATCAAAATAATAATTAATTTAATCTTGATGTATTAGGACATAATTTGCGAGGAAGGCCCGGAAATTTCGACTGCCTAGGGGCCTCCACAGGGTTTAATCCGAAACTGCACCGCCTTCTTCCCTAGTGCTCCTTATAACTCCCATCCACTTAATGTAATAAATTTGGCAAATTTACACTAAGCAGTTAAAGGGTTTGTTGGTAACAACAGATATTTTCAGATGGAATTTAAGCCTCTGTGGTCATAAATTTACCAGTATCTAGGGTACGCTGAAAAAACGTATTTTATAAGTCAACCAAAATATGTCATTTTCTTCAAGTGAACGAGACCAAATCAGCCAACAGATCACTTATATATCGACAGAAAGCCAATTTCCTGACCCTTGTTTTGGTGTATGTTGTATAATTTTGTCTTCAGATTAACAGAATTAGCTTCAATAGACATACCCTAATCTTTACTCACATCTATCA
The DNA here is from genome assembly GCA_016746295.1 of Potamilus streckersoni. Taxonomy (NCBI): domain Eukaryota; kingdom Metazoa; phylum Mollusca; class Bivalvia; order Unionida; family Unionidae; genus Potamilus; species Potamilus streckersoni. The sequence continues at coordinate 8,127,828 of JAEAOA010002345.1, read as the reverse complement.
GGTATCTTCCAATATGACGTCAGATGATGTCGTCTGATGTCGTCTGAGAGTAGCTGTAGCAAATTAGCAAGAGACTTGCAGTTTAGATAACTGTAGCAAGTACAGTGCTATATAGGTATCTAAGATTATGGACCTTCTTGACCTCATTTGTGTATTTGATTATTTTATGATTTTTTTTTTACTGCGGCACAAAATTTGTACATAAAACCTGGCCCCTGTTCCCTAACCGGTGTATAAGTAAAACTATTCTTTAGAATCGTCATCATATGAAATAATGAAAAATGTATAGCATTTAATAAAACAATCGCATCACATAATAAAGTCATTTACAGGATATATTTTTTTTTGCTGCGTAATAAAGTAACAAATGCAAACCAAACATTGATTAATGTACCACATTTGATTAACATTACACATCATATCATTACAAAAAGTATGTTTATAATAACAAATTCACAATATTGTAACAGCTGTTCAGTAGGTATTTTAAAGTGCACATTTTGTAACGAAACATAGAAACATGATAAGAAATATGCTTCATATAATGTACTTTCAAAGGCATTTATTTAATACGAACCATTTGAGACAGTTTGGCCTTCCATATCAAGAAATCCAGAACAACTCATAAAACGTGTCCAACTGCAAACTGCACAGATCCAGATCTGCTGTCGCATGGTGAGCCCGACAGACCTTAATAAGTGAAGTTTGAAAGGAGTAGATCACACCACAGAGATCGGAATCTGCATGCACTTTATGCTACGCAGATCAGGATGTTCGTTGTTAACAGTCGACTCCATTTATAAGCGATTATAACGGTGCGTGTGACCTTTGACCGCGTATTTGGATGGGATGACCACACGGAAAATATTTTCGGCTTTAACGAATAATTGGTTATATAAGTGTATCAAGCAATAGACAGGAAATAACAGATTATATTTCCCAGGACAATGGAAAAATACCATAAACGCTTGCTATTTACGTCATACCCCCCTTACTGCCTTTCGAGACTGTACTGAACTATCAGTTAAGTCCGAAAATCCTATGCTGTCAGCATCAAAGTCTTTAATGAAGAGTATAGAGGATGCAAACACAAAGGAAGGAGACCGATAGAAGTCCTTTCATTCTTAGAATATCGGTCAGTAAGCAGGAATAACTGTCACCAAGATAAGATAGTGGGTTCCGAACAACTTCGTCTAAGCAGCAAATTGTTCCGGCAAGTATTATCATGAATTTTGTTGATGATGAGATTGTTAATTTTCGTGTCAGTCACCTGATTACTGAAATTGAATCTATCAATTACGGACATAATGCATCGCCCACAATTACTGCACTTTCGCAAGCAGTTCAGTCACCGAAGCAACCTTAAAAGTAGCCGTGCGGGAAGAATGGGATCGTAAAATAAAACAGAAACGTTTTTGTGTTACATTCTGTGCATGATACATAGAGTGGGGAGAAAATGTGTTTTTTTATCATATTGAAAGACGAAAACTTAGGTCACTTTCTTGCGATATTTCGATTGCAACTACAATAAAATAATCTATTATAAGATGTACATTTAAATTACAATTATTTACAAATAAACAGTATGAAGAAAACGGACAACAAATGATGACAAAGAAGACGATGAGGAAGAAAAAATCATGTACACGGATTGTCTTCTATTTGCATGTCTTGTTAAGGCTTTTACAGCATATGAAGCTTATATCTTAGAGGTGTATACATTTACTTTAATTAATAATAAATTAATTAACAATAGTCCTTCTTTACCATGTTTAGTGGGGAGCTTCTACCTTTACTATGTTTAGTGAAGAACATTTACTCTACACTATATTAATAGGATTCTGTTCAGATGACGCTAAACCATAAAAATAACTATATCAATGATTCCATGTGCGTCCGCAGGAATATTCTGGGGTGTGGTGGTGTTGCAAAGCCCAAAAGGGTCAAGGGTGAGGCATGCTCCAGCAGTCGGATTTGAGGTGGTAGTGAATCGAAGACAAGTCACATTTGGAATATCGTCGGCTATTGCTGTTGTAACATATATAGTGCGCTCCGCTAGAGGGGAATAACCAAACTCATCAAACTCTGTGTGTGTGTGTGTGTGTGTGTGTGTGTGTGTGTGTGTGTGTGTGTGAGAGAGAGAGAGAGAGATTATTAACAATATGAGCCATATCGCTACGACGTCTTCAGTGTGGCAGTTTATAGTGACGTCATAACATTAATCTCTTAATGCTGAGCGCCAAGCGAAACAGCTGATGGCTCCATTTTTATAAGTCTTTGCTATGACTCGACCGGGGTTAGAATCCGCGACCTTCTGCATCAGAGGCGAACGCTCTAACAACTTAGGCCACCGAAGCGTCTCACATATATTCCTACAACTGATTCCTAGTCAAAGTGAAGTTCACGTGCTATTTGTTCATACTGACGCTTCACTAGGATTGTGTTGATGGTGAATTTGTGTTGTCAGCAGGCCTGGCCCTAGGGCATTGCGAACGAGGCAACAGCCTTATGGGTGCCCCAAATGGCCGAGTGGTCTAAAGCGCTGTCCGTTACTGATCACTGCCATCTCACCTCTGTCTGCGTGTGTTCGAGTCTAGGATTCGGCGAATGTGGATATGTGAGAAAGCTTGCCAGTAGCTTCTCGTAGGTCGGTGGTTCTTTCTGGTGGTTTCCCGGTTTCTTCCTCCACCATTAATACTGGCCGCCATGAATCGTGTGCTGAAAAATGGCGTTAAGCACAACAACAACAACAGCAACAGCCTTATGTCCTCGCAAAAGGCAATGCAAATTTGTTTTTTCTTGTTGTCCCTGGCTTATAGCCTGCTGTCTTGGGCCCCCGCATATCATAGGCCGGGCCTGATTGTCAGTTTCTCCTGGGCTCAGATGCCAACTGAGCAGGTATTTTGTTGTTGTTGTTGTTGTTGTTTGTTGTTTTACTTTTTTCTCCCCAAACACCAGCTTTACCAATCTTTGGAGAGTTTTCCTCTTGCAGGCGAATACCTACCTATCCAGTCTGTGTACGAAGGAGAAAGTTGTTGCTTCTCTTGTTGTTCTGTCCTTAGTGACTTATTTATTTACTGAATTCGTTTTTTTTAAAAGAAGAAACAAAGTTTATTTCCTGGGTTTTCAATAGACAAAACGAACCTAAATTTGCATTTTCTACATTTCTAAGTCACTGCTGCTTTAATGTTCTATTTTTAGAAGAACAAATCTGGATATGGACAATTGGAAATTTATAAATATCGTTAGATTTTCAAATTTGTCCGGAAAATATATGCATTATATATATATATATATATATATATATATATATATATATATATATATATATATATATATATATATATATATATATATATATATATATATATATATATATAGTCATATCCTGCACAGATATGTTAAAACAGAAACAAAGTACGAATCATTGAAATTATTTCCTAATGGCAAATACTATCACTTGTTTAGTTAAAATATTTTCTCAACATTCTAATATTGATTGTTCTGTAAATTGTTTGCATATATTATATATTGTTGCTTGTAATAAATGATAGAAATAAAATGTGTCAGACACATCTCATGACCAGAACGGTGAGAGTTCGATTCCCAAGATCGAATAGTATAACTCAAGGACTATTCAGTTCATTGCAAATCTTTTAACTACTAATTAGAAGCTATTATTTCCTTACGTCCGATATACGCATGAAGTAAATTTCGTGCGATAACAACGCCCTTTCGGCTATATGTGTAATTACTTGTAAAGGTCTCAATTTTTGTAAACAAGGCAATAATTTATAATGGCTTGGATTAATGTAATTGATTAGGGCCACTCTAGTTACATATGTTACCGTATACGCATGACTGTAGAGCCAGCAATTGTTGTTTCAGATACCTTGCAGTTAAAATTGCAATTGTTGTTTCAGATACCTTGGAGTTAAAATTGCTCAAAGAATGTCTTCGATATAACAGAGAAATTGATGCTTGACTGTTTATGAAAACAGTGTGGCGTTCTTTGTGGCATTGATGATGGCAAATGTTGTACTTGTAGCAGGAGCAGCATCAGCAGCAGCAGTAGTAGTAGTAGTAGTATCAGCAGCAAGGTTAGTGGCGTAAATGAGTTTGAGTTGCAGTCTTAAATAACTTTTAAAAATGATAGGGCGGAAAATAGGTGGTAATACTGGGTTTTGGCACTCAATACAGCCACGAGAACCTGCAGAATAATTTTCGGGGTGGGTGAATAAATATATAGTGATCAACTATTAAGTTTTACGATATGGACCGAAATATGTTTGGAGGTGAAATCAGGGGGTAGGGAGCATGTCTACCCCGCCAGGGACCCCAAGTGCGAGCGCCTATGAATACAGATTAAAACGATGAAGAAGTAAATGGTACTGAATATAAGCATTTTTGTCGGTCTGGAAATTGATCATCGACATTGTTTTATTTAAAGAAGTAGAAAAAAGAACTAATTGCTGTCATTATATTATTTTAAAACAATTTTGACTATTTTCAGGGAAAAAAAGAAACAACAATATCCTGCTTTGAACGAAAATTATGGGAACCACGTTGTTAAAAACGTTTTTTTATATTTTTCCCCTAAACAGACTCGTTTTTGTTGTGTTTTTTTTCGGAACGTTTTTTGTATTTTCTCCACAACTTTAAGCTATGGTCTTATCACAGGTGACGTCCGCCTCCGCCTGCTAGAAAAACTGGTCAACATTTAAGTTTATTCATACGAAAAAGCGAAACAAGGTGCAGTGCAAATCTTCGCCTAAAGGCAAAGATGGACAATATTAATTTTATGGCGGAAACCATAGAGTGGTCAGATCAGTTAGATGGTGATAACACCGTTGAGTGAAATTGGTTTTTGTGTTTCATAAAAAGTACTTGAGCTTTTTATTAAATATGTTTCTTTTTTTATTTTTTTTAGGAAAAAACGCGTTTTATACGTCTTTTATTTTAATTTTAAAGCTTTTAACATCTGTACCACCACCACAACTTAGCGTAAATGGTTGGTCCTTAAGTATACGTGTTTAGATAAATGATTTATCGATCAACAATTGGCAACATGACATCGCTTCTAGAATATAAACAAACACCTTTATGGAGTCAAGAAGCCGCTGGTTTAAGAATCTTCTATCCAAAAGTAGAATTAGGATGCAAGCAAAATATAGTTAAAATATTACTACTACTACTACTACTACTACTACTACTACTACTACTACTACTACTACTACTACTACTACTACTACTACAACTACTACTACTACTACTGCTGCAGTCATTCATATCCATCTGTGAGGAATAGTAAAATTCGGCATTAGGATCAGAATTTTGCATCAGACACAAGGTTTGATTTAAAAAAGGTAGAATTTTCCTAGCCAGCATCAATGCTTAAATTAGAGTGTTCTTTTGGCACACTTCTAGTAAACAGCCAATAAGCAGAGACGCTTACTTAGCAATGGTGGTACAGAGTAGATAGCACAGTGGTCGCGGTATAATGTTATGTAAAGAAATACAGTAGTCACGTGATGAAAAAAATTAATTTTTCCCCAATTCTTGTTCTATACTGAAAACACGGTCATTCATGTGCAACATGTTTTTGGACATAAATGTGTTGCAAATAATGATTATCTTTGCAAATTGTGAAGAAAAAAATGCTAATCAGGAAATCCTTGCAAATTGGTGCGCACTGATTGCTGTTGAAGGTTTTATGATAACAGTAATCCCGCAATGAAAGATAGCGATATTCTCAATCGTTGTTCGATTCTGGAAAACAAAATCATACACATGCAGAAATGTGAGAAATACACGAAACGTCATGGCTGTATGTAGGCCTCTCTTAATCGGAGATGTTCTTGGGTGGAAAGAGTAACGGCTATCAATCGAAGAAAGGACTACTATGTCACCAATTAACAAGTCCACGCACTCCCAACGCGTGCGTAATTTTTTTTACACACACACACACACACACACACACACACACACACACACACACACACACATACATACATACATACATACATACATATATATATATATATATATATATATATATATATATATATATATATATATATATATATATATATATATATATATATATATATATATATATATATATATTCATACACATGATACTAGGTTACGAAACACAATGTACCGATAAGTCCGCCAAATATATCAAACGTTTATCAAATTTCGGTCAGTTAAGTTGTTTACAAGAAAGTTATTTAGGTCAAGGCACACAGGTCAAAGTACGGAATATCAGTGCATAGTTTTGATGATGGTATGGTGGTTGTTGTCGCAAGTGAGCCCTAAGAGCGAACAAACGAGTGCATACTATTGCTTTTCGAAAACAAGTACCAATATATGTATTCCTTCTTATCTGCATCCACTTCACACCCATAACCATATCGACCCTAAGCTAAATGCGGCAGAGTACTTAATCATACCCCACATGGGATCGTAAATAGCGCGCCTGCTGCTGGTTGGCGTTGAACGCTTAATGAACAATAATGAGTGTAATTAAATAAATTTTCCTCTGGTAATGGTCATTTGGTATGACAATGACGTAGTTGGAGCAATGTAATGCTATATAAACCAGCTGCATTTGGCTGTAAGTAATTTTAGCACAGAATTGTCTATAAACAGCACAAGCGGATGTCTGGATACGACAAACCAATTGAGATGGTATGTATGAAAATATTGTCATTTGTGTAGTTATATTTTCTATTTTTGTCATATATGTTCCCCTATATCTTTATTATTTTGAGAGATCTATAAATTAAATTATTGAAAACATATTTTTTGATATGTCTTTTGACCAAATGATGGAAACTATCATAATAAGTCTTCCATTTCAGCACAAAGCGTGTACATTGCTAAATATATTGAAATGTATGCTTACTCTAACCCACGTTGAAAAAAATAACTAATCTTACAGCCTCATTAATAAAAACAACAACGTGGTAAATTATTTTTATGAAAACGCTGGAAAAAAAACGTTTAGATACTATTTTCATTGCATGGCGAAAATGGCATTCAGCAGGTGCAGCAGTGTTTTGGATAGGTTGATTTTTCCCCACGAACATTTTAAATTATCTTTAAAATGGACTATATAGGTAGTAAGGTTTTAGTTCTGTGGGTACTTCACTTGCTTAAAACGAGTCGACACATGAGTAACACAAATGTGCTTATTTGTTATCTAAAAGACATACCCTGTAACTTGTTCCGCGGAACAAATAGATCAATCTATACTCTATATTAAGTTATGCAAAATAATATATAAATATATACCCTATGACATGTTACGCTGAATAACTTATGCCCTATGACATTTTACGTTAAACGATAGATCAGTATATACCATCAGTGGCATAAACTTTATTCTGGACCCCTATCCAAATAAAACTTTTGGGTTCCCACAGGCCAGACCCCACCCCGCCCAGCACCCCCATACACTGTTTGGGCGGAAGCTACACCACAGTTTACTCATTTTATTTATTTATTTATTTATTTATTTATTTATTTATTTATTTATTTATTTATTGTGTTCAATGCTTTGTCGTTCGATGTAATGCGGTCCCAGATGTCACGCCGAGAGATCTAAGACGTTCGTCTTTACAGAGCACTCGCATATTTCTATGTATCTCCACGCGAGTTTGAGTTTTGGCTCAGCTCTCGTACATATGTGGGAAAGTTTGCCAATGGCTTTCCTTGGGTTAGTGCCGTCATTCGTATAATGGAAGCTTCGTAAGAGTGGGGTCATTCGCATTACGGAAGCTTTCCCTTTTTATTGAACTACAGTCATTGGCTGATAGCTTCACATCGGCATGGAGCATCATGGGAAAATATACGGAGGCTCCTTGATTTCGCTATGAGGAAGGATGTTAGTTACCTGCGGTTTCTGGAGCGTCAAAAGTGTAACGTAGTTGTCAGCGAATCAGAGTTCATAACATTCTAAAATAATACAGTAAAATGTGACGTCATATTGATGTCGTTAAAATATATTTGTGTACGTCATTCCGACCTGAACAGCAAACGCTGATAAAGGTAGTGCACCTGTTTATATTTTCCTAAACGTGTCAGAATGTTGCATTCGAGTGGTTTGTCAAAGACTTTAAAGAAGAATAAGTCTTACTACTAAAGGCAGCGAGCTTCTAACTCGTTGCTTGAAATGCACCATCTGTTGCTTTGTCTTGTCTTCGAAATAGAGGAAAGGCCAGGTTTCGAAATGACCCACTGATCATTGATTTTTTAACATGACGCACATCATTAGTTGTGCTCATTTTGTTTATCTCGATTGAAATTGGTTAAAAGTGAGTTAATTTTCAGAGTTACATATCACTACAATTAAATAGTAGAAACATTATGCATAACTCCGCCATTTTAATGATTTTTAGAACCAGGTTACTATTCTACTTAGCGCTTTGTAGGTCTCGCCAAATTATTCTTGTAATGTAACTTTTAAACTACATCGTGCTTGAAAAGCACATCAGAGGAAACGTTGACATTTAATGATTTATTAAGCGATATTAACGAGTAAATTGTTGGTTGTATTTTACCATTTATATCAAAGAGGAAACAATTGTGAAAATTAGTGTAGTTTATATCTCATTCTACAGACAAGGTTGTTTCACTTTTTCAAGGTCAGCTTTATCGTCAGTCCACCCATTTTCAGCTGATAATTTATTCACATCATTCGAAACTTCGAGGTCACAACTCAAATGTATGCCGCCAGCTGACATTCGGACCACTTCAGTGTTTAATAAACAAAGATTGACCCAGAAGGTGCAAACGCATAGAACTATTTCTCTGTCAGTGATACTGTCAAATCAATTGTAGAAATAGCAGATGCATATTTAATAGACCGCGGTTTCTTTCTTCCGAAATTATGCAAAATTTGTATTATTTAATTACATCTGGGTCAAATTATTGTCTCGCAGAAGTAGTCGAGGTAGACCGAATGAAGCACACCTGTCAAGCGTTTGCAGCTCTTAACGGTCAATTTAAAATGTATGCCGTGATGGTTGCAAAAAGTTAATGGTGCCCAGCACTGAACATTAAAGGATGACTTGCAAAAATGTACACATCCATGATATGAACAAAACGATGTGTGCCAACACAATCCCTAATATGATGTGCAAAGTGAAATCTTCATCGTCTTAAATGGTGCATATTTCTGTCAAATTATATAACATATGCATATGTAACACGTATGCAGGAGCAGGTCCAAAACGCGTTTTATTCAACGTAAATCACGAATATGATCGATGTTGCAAGTATAAATAATGTATGGCAAAAAAACTATATATAATTTTAACAAACAATATTTTACCTGCGACCATATTGTCGATGAAACCCAAAATATATTGCTTATGTTGTGTTGCTGTTGTGGAACTTGGAATTCTTCTTTTGGAAAAATTAGGACATAGGAATAAAAATCAATTTGTACAAAAAACAAAAAAGAAAAAAGAAAAAAAAAACATGCCTGTACGAGATGTCTGTATGATGACTTCAGCAATCATCTTCACTACTCGACTACAATCACTATGCCTTCTGTACAACTGTACAAACGTTCGATACTTTTAATGTGGCCTCAGGTACTGCAAAGTGTTTACATTTTACACTTTTTATCATTCTAAGAAAAGGTATGGTGCCCATAAAAATGCCATTTTTTTGTTATATTCAAAAGTTTCCTGGGAGCGAAGTCAATCTGATTCTCAAAATGACATCAATCATTCTACAGCTGCGTGAGATAATTGAGAAATATTTGTGACAGTAACACAATAATATTTTATTTTTAATTTTTAATAATACTAAAAATGGGTACTTCTTCAAGAATTAATAATTATATTAGGATTAAGGAACGATAACTTTTATTCATCAATTTAAAAACCAGACCCAAGTTTGAAGCCAGATGCACAGGCGTCTAAAAATTACCCATAACTCGGTAAATGCCACTGTGCTATGATTTTGTATTGTTTGTTTCTTTGGTTTATTTAAAAAAAAAACATAAATGTCCACAAATTAAGAGTTGCTGTAACACTGTTTGTTAGGATAGAAACAAAAGGGTTCCGAACAAGGCTTGACACTGCATCAGCATATAATTCTGTACTATCTGCATCAGTTTATCTTTATGGAATAACGTGGTGTCATCTGTGTTAACATCGTCAAGAGAAGATCAAATTATGTTTTGTAATTTTATGATACTATCTACTTTTCCTTCCTCTATCGGATTCAGATAATTGTGCTGAAAACAAACACCTAGATCAATAAAAGTAAATCGTTTCTACTTCATCCTAGTACTGTGTTGCCAGCATTCTAGTTCAACTGTCATAGAAGATAAAAGTTACACACAATTCTAAAATGATTCCTAACTTTAAAAAATATATCCTGACTATTGCTGTTGAAACATTTTATCTTTTTTTATATAATTTTCAAGGTCGTGAAGTTCTTCCTCGTGACCTGTTTGATAGCCATCACCATGGCTAAAGATACCGAATCAGCGCCTGATACTTTACGACATTCTAACAAAAAGCGATCAGTTTCCGGGCCTCTGCTGGACCTCTTGGAACAAAGATTTCTGGGAAAAGTTGATTCTATCCTCAGCGAAAACTGGCTGGAGGAAAACAAAGACAGGACGGACTTATGTCTATATTGTGACGAATATTTGCGAAGATGTGCCTACAAATACAACTGTGACGTCACAGAAGCTAGGACTAGAGGGTCATTTTGTCACAATGAATGCACTGCTGTATTTTTTCGTTGTAGATTGGGATGCTTAGATCATAAGTAAATGAACTTAATGCCATTCCATAGTTTTCACGTTCATGTATATGGCATATTTTTTAGAAGTTGCATACATTTTCACAGTAAAGTTGACTTAAGAAATGAAGAGAAAGAAATATTTCATAGACGAGACTGAAAAGTTATCACAATGTATACTTACGTGTTTCATTTCCGCATTATAAATGTTCATTGTTAATAAATTAGCTTTGATATTAGTTATTTTTGCTCTGTTATGCAGTACTAGTAGTTATTATTGTTGTCGTTCTAGTAGTAGTAGTAGTAATAGTAGTAGTAGTAATAGTCGTAGCGGCAGAGGTCGCTGCTTTATGATTGTACTATCAAGGCTAACAAAAATGCAGGTTTTGTGGTTTTAACCGCCGAACCAATAGCATTAGTAGCTACTATCAGCACATTTGCATTTTGACCCGAATAGCTTTATAACATTCTATACATGTCTCGAAACTATACTGACATTAAAAATATAAAATGCATGTTGCAGATCAAAAGAGACAACGTATGTTTTAAATATCGACTGTCATTTGCCCTATCTACCGTCTTTACTCCATTTTAAGTCAAACACAACAGTTAATGTTGTTGTTGTTATTGTTATTGTTGTTGTTGGGCTTAACGCCATTTTTCAGCACACGATAGGCTATTCAGGGCGGCCAGTATTATTGGTTGAGGAAGAAACCGGGAAATTACCGGAAAGAACCACCGACCCACGAGAAGCTACTGACAAGCTTTCTCACATATCCACATTCGCCGAATCCTAGTCTCGAACCCACGCAGACAGAGGTGAGATGGCAGTGATCCGTAACGGACAGCGCTTTAGACCACTGGGCCACTCGGAGCCCCCACAGCAGTTCATACCATAGACCTTGATATGTTGTCGCACATTACGCCTTTAGATCAGGATCTATGGTATTTAATTGACTCATTACTGCTAACAAATTACTAACAGCTGTTTCGATAGGTGATCAGCTTTACGAGCCAAATATTGGCCTTGTGTCAGGATAATGTGACATGGTGGGACACCATGCTACATGTCTGCGGTATGATGTCCCAGCGCTAGATATCATTATAAACTGCCACACTGCAGACATCGTAGCGACCTGACTGTAACATTGTTAATGCTACATTAAACGTCCAAATCACACCTACACACACACACACACACACACACACACACACACACACATACGCGCGCGCTCGCCAAATCTGTCGGTGCATTATGCAACGGCCGTTCTGGGTTTGTGCAGTTTGCAGTTGGTCCTGATTTATCGAGTTACAAAAACAACCTTCATCTAAATTTAATCTCCCTGGATAATTCTGCTCCGGTAGCCTAGGGGTTAGAGCGTCCACCTCAGATGCGAGAGGTCGCAGGTTCGAACCCAGGCCGAGTCATACCAAAGACTTATTTTAAAATGTTACTAACAGCTGCCTCCCTTGGCGCTCAGCAATAAAAGGTTAGTGTTAGGATTGGTTAGCCTGGTGTCAGGATAATGTGACTGGGTGGGACACCATACTACATGTCTGCGGCATGATGCCCCAGTGCTAGACATCACTATAAACTGTCACAATGCAGATACCGTAGTGATATGATTGAAATATTGTTAAACCTACGTTAAATATCCAAAGCACACATACATACCAACATTGCATTAAATGTCGAAAATGAATCAGAAATTAAAATGCCTGAGGACCAGAATATATATTCGATACCTAACTAAAGTGCAGACACAACTGCATCCACGTTAAATAATTTTCACACTGTCAGCTACTGCTAGTGGCCCACACAACGCTTATGTGTGCCTGCCATGCCTGGATCTAAAAGAAAATGAAGAAACGGAAAAGAAACGAAAATGAACTCCTATAAACCTGCTTATTTACAGTTAGAAAAAGAAGTTTTATTTACATGCGGGTTTTCCAGCTATACGAGAACTTAGTGCTTTATTTTTTCTTTACTTCTTCTTTTTCTATTTCTTTTTAGTTACCTCCACCCCAAACTCATGTGTATCTTGCATTAAACAATATTTAATAAAATAATTAAAATATAGCATTTTAGAAGACTTAGATTACATAGAATACATAGTATGATTTTTAGGCGACCATATAACTCACGCATATGTCGAACCATGGGGATCGAACCCGTAACATAATCGTGCGAGGCGAGTAATACAAATAAGATATATCATTCCTTTTCATTTTTTAACTTTTAGTAGATCTTGAAACTTTATATTTTAATGAGGGAATAAGAGAAATATAATCTTTATGTCGATCCAAAATCTCAGAGCCAACCCTCACATCCACTGTCTGTCGGTAAGTATGTGTGTGTCCGTATGTCTGTCGGTATGTATGTGTATATACAAGAAAAGAACAGATTTCGAAATATCTTTAATGAAAATCAATATAGATCGAGTTAAGTTTCCTCAATAGTTAATCTATTTATATCAGCTCAGCTTAACGATATCCAGACTCCCTCACATCATGGACTGACCATTATGGACAGGAGAGAGAGGCTGCTTTATCTTCCAACAATGAAGAAATGACTTTAATATTGATTTCCTCTTTGATACTAACACTTAATTGCTACACAAGAGTAACAGCCTGTACTTCTACCCTGATTGATCACATCTACCCTGACTAACCACATTTACCCTGACTGACCACATGTACGCTGATTGACCACATCTACCCTGACTGAACACATCTACCCTGATTGACCACATCTTCCCTGCTTGACCACATCTACCCTGACTGACAACATCTACCCTGACTGATAACATCTACCCCGATTGACCAAATCTACCCTGATTGACCACATTTACCCTGACTGACCACATCTACCCTGACTGATAACATCTACCCTGATTGACCATATCTACCCTGATTTACCACATCTACCCTGACTGACCACATCTACCCTGACTGATAACATCTACCCTGATTGACCACATCTACCCTGACTGACCACATCTACCCTGATTGACCACATTTACCCTGACTGACCATATCTACCCTGACTGACCACATCTACCCTGACTGATAACATCTACCCTGATTGACCACATCTACCCTGACTGACCACATCTACCCTGATTGACCACATTTACCCTGACTGACCACATCTACCCTGATTGACCACATTTACCTGACTGACCACATCTACCCTGACTGACCACATCTACACTACCTATCCTGCCAATCTTTATGAGAGTTCCCTATTAGTGATCATTATCCTTTATGTGCAACTCATAAACAAGAGAGTGCAAAGAGAAACATTTTACACTCCAACACACAACACAGGTGTTTTAAAAACTTTTCTGAAAATGAATTTCTCACCGAACTATGACAAAATATTACCTCATTAACTATGACATAGATCCAAATTATGACTTGTCTGTCTGGAACCATTGAGGTTTTTTTCTATCCTAAATAAACACGCCTACATATACATCAAAATAATTAAACCATCAAAACAACCAGAATGGTATTCTAACGAAATCACCGAGGCACAACGTGAAACGAAACCACTATTATAAATATAAAGATTTTACAAACTATCGTTTGTGGAAGAACAAAGTCGAATCACTCATTGTAAATCGCAAGCGCTCCTTTTTCTTCGTGTTTATGGACATACATACATACATACATACATACATACATACATACATACATACATACATACATACATACATACATACATACATACATACATACATACATACATACATACATACATACATACATACATACATACATACACACACATACATACATACATACATACACATACATACATACATACATACATACATACATACATACATACATACATACATACATACATACATACATACATACATACATACATACATACATACATACATACATACATACATACATACATACATACATACATACAGAGACAGACAGACATGTTCTGTTGTTCGTCACTTTTGTTACATTCGTTACTTTTGCTCAAAACTAATAGGTTATCTCCTGTAATTAGTTTTCATTATATTGCAGTAAAACATAATACTATGACAACAGATTATAAAATGAAGGTAGTATTATTAGATAGTTGACTGTTGATATATAGTTTACATCATCGTTAACATTGATCAAGTAGGATTCGATTCATATATCGAACCTAAACAAGCACCCTTGATGGGACAGAACTATGTGTTTAATCTTATAATCATCTGACAAAAAGAGTCATCTGATCTGTATCAATGTTTTAATACAAAATAACCGTGATGGAAATTCTTCAGGAAATATATAATTAATTATACGTTGTCTCAGGGTTATGTTCAAACTTTGACAAAGAAGTAAAAATAATTTACTCATGGATTATTTTTTCTAAAAAACCGACTCTCCATTATTTCTATTTTTCCAATAAATTATTCCATGTTCATACCAATATAATTTTGATACAAGTTAATGGTTCACGCTAAAAGGTTCTCTACATTTCGTACTTATTGTTAACAGGGTACACCACTCATGTTGTTAACAGGGTATACCTCTCATGTTGTTAACAGGGTACACCACGCATGTTGTTAACAGGGTACACCACGCATGTTGTTAACAGGGTATACCACGCATGTTGTTAATAGGGTACACCACGCATGTTGTTAACAGGGTACACCACACATGTTGTTAACAGGGTACACCACGCATGTTGTTAACAGGGTATACCACGCATGTTGTTAACAGGGTACACCACGCATGTTGTTAAAAGGCACGCCACTCGGCGATGGACGCGTAATGACCCTAATCAATTATAGACTGTACTGCAGATATCCGTGAGGTGAAGATTTGGCTCCACACCAAACCAAAACCAACAATAAGATGCGCTATGCTTGATGACTTGTCCTTAACCTAAAATAATTTGCAGATGTCCAATGATAAAAAGAATTGTTTTAGCCTAGAAAATCTGATATAGCAGGTGCTGTTACTCGATTTATATAAAAAGAAAACCGGCATAAAACATGTCGTTTATCATTAAAATTCTGCATAAGGTATACCATACATACAAAAATGTACAGAACTGCAGTGCTTTCAAGAATATCCTTTCCGTGGAGAAGTCAATAAAAGTATTGTTTTCAAAATTACCTTCCCCGTAGTTAAATCAACGGAAGTGAGGTCCTTTGAAGTTTTGTCGATCTCACGATAAGAACAAAATTGAAGTGCTTTCGCAGCTTACATTTTAACTTGGGAAATCTGCAAAAATGCGCTGCTTTTAAAAGTTGCAAAATGTACTGTGCTCAAAATATGACTGCTAGCGTAGGCAGAAGAGAATCTACATAGATGCCAAATGTTAACAGTTCTTTCAAGACTTTCCAAACACTCTGAAGAAGATAAACAAAAATGGAAGTTCTGAGATGCTTGCTATAATGAAATCAACGGAGAAAAATAGAACCATCAAAAGAGAAATGTCAAATAAAGTGTTATAGGAGTCTCTGCCTGTTTGAAAGCCTGCGTTTTAAGTTAACCAATAATTTTTTGTTTGTAGAAGACCGTGTATACGTTATGTTACTTAGGTCAGTTTTTCAATGCAGGTGTTTCCATGGACCGCATTCTTTGTTGCACATATTTTCCTTCATCATACTTTCATTTTAGTTTTGTATAAAATATTGGCAGATATACATTTTTCTTTTTTTTGTGTGAAAATATAAAGAATTTTGTCATGTTCGTTCAGCAAGGTAACCGGTTGTATAAACGTGGGTCTATATTCAATGCGTTTGAAGTGTAAGCATCGCCGCCAATCTTGTAACTTACACACGTGTGTTATACATTAGTCAGGGATCAAAAGGAAGCTCTCAGGGTAAGCGGGACGTGTTCTACCCGTCACGTAGAAAGACAAACGAGGAACATTGACGGTCCAACAGTATCCAATTGAAATTCAGCCAGGAGGTGGGCCTAAATCTTAGATTAGAAAGATACTAGGATCAAGAGAAAAAAAAATCGTTAGTATACCTGGGTAGATTTGTGAGGAAGACATTGCCGTCGTAAGAATTATACTCCAAGAGACGCCACTCTTAAATTGGCGGAGGACGTAGGACAAAGAATTGTGAACAAAGAAAGAAGCTTCTTAAGGAACCATTTTGGGGGGCAACTTTCAGCGTGAGGTAGAAGTTCCGAGTCTGAGAGAGAGAGAGAGAGAGAGAGAGAGAGAGAGAGAGAGAGAGAGAGAGAGAGAGAGAGAGAGAGAGAGAGAGAGAGAGAGAGAGAGAGACTGACTGTCGGTACAGTCAGAGTCGGCAGAGGAGGATGAAAGTAGGCAGGGAGGAGCGGAAAGAGAAGGAGTATGAGAAAGAACCTAGAGAAAATTAGGAGAAACGAAGAGGAATCAGGAGATAAACAAAGCCAAGAACAAGGCGAAAACTCTCTTATGATGAGATAGGCTCAAAGGGTCGAGTGAAAGAGGCGCATTTGAGAAATTCGAGTTATTGATTATTATTTGTTTATTAAATTGCTTTATTATTTTTATTGAATTTCCCCTTTTGTACCTTTTAACATTTTAACCGTCGGCATTGTTGACTGGGTGCTCAGAGCTATACACCAAACATTCACTAACTCTACTTCTGAAACATAATCGAGCCTGGGTGGGTCTTCTGCCATAATCTAAATAATATTGGAAGCACCCCACACCAATTCCTTACAACCAAAACTTTACGAACGGGGATAACAAACCCGTAACAGATTTAATAAATAAGGGACCTTCAATTGTCTATTCAGAATTAAATACGGGGTCACTAGTTTTTTTTTATTTCCAAAAATATAATTATATAAATAAGGAGCAATTGTCTGTTTATTCAGAATTAAATATGGTTCCATTAGTTGCTTAATTATAAAACTATAATTAACAAGATAAGGGGATATTAGTTGTTTAATCAAAAATGAATAAAAATTTGGGACATTAGTTGTTTAATTAAAATGTCAGTATGAGTCCTTTCACTTACATTATCACATATTTCGTATGAATGCCTTGGCATGGTCATAAAAGGCTAAGAATGAGTGCTTCCAAAAGTCATTGTGTTTATTGGACACAGCAAGGTGGAAGGAAGAAAGAAGAAAGCAATGGAAGATAGAATGTAATGGTATCTAAAACAAACTTAGATCCAACGTCCGGATTTAAATATTATATTATGGGCATATGAGAGAGAGAGAGAGAGAGAGAGAGAGAGAGAGAGAGAGAGAGAGAGAGAGAGAGAGAGAGAGAGAGAGAGAGAGAGAGAGAGAGAGAGAGAGAGAGAGATTATTATTATTATTATTATTATTATTATTATTATTATTATTATTATTATTATTATTATTATTATTATTATTATTATTATTATTATTATTATTATTATTATTATTATTATATCCAACGTCCGGCGGATTTAAATATTCTATTATGGGCATATAAAAGAGAGAGAGAGAGAGAGAGAGAGAGAGAGAGAGAGAGAGAGAGAGAGAGAGAGAGAGAGAGAGAGAGAGAGAGAGAGAGAGAGAGATGGGGTTCTCCAATTGTTCATCGCCACTCTTCATGGTTTAAAATAGTCTTTGGATGATGAAATAAAATTAAATTAAAACACTCGTCCCTATATGCTGTTCTGGGAAACAAAATAACACCTACAGAGAGAAGCTGTTTTATAGACCTTCTGTTTATCATTTCGACAATCGAAATTGTTAGATCCTTACTTAAGTGTGCACTGTAATATTTGTGCATTTTCTTAGACTATATTATGTGTCCTGCTTTATAACCCCTTAGGCATATTATTTAATTCGTGATTTTGTATTGTTTGTAACTTAGTAGGCTTTTATCAGCATAAAAGTAATGAGGGTTACACAGTATGCAAGAAACAACTTTTGCTTTACGATATTAACGATTAGAGCGAGTCACCTAACTCTTACAGTTCTTAATACCATAGTTTCAAAACATATATGATGATTGAATAGACCTCCAGCTTGTCTGGATAAATAACTTTGTATATACCGTGAAACGGATCCCATGTATACAGTTTGTTAATTACCCATAAATAAATAGTTACCATATTCCAATACATTAATTAGAACATAAGAATTAAACGATCATCAAAGCTTTTACAAACTGGGTTTCTTCGAGCAAGTCAAGGTCAATATCACACTGGTATAAACAGCTCAATCATTGTATATAATTCTCATAATTAACACGAGATTCTGGAAAAAAAGATATTGATATCGTAGCAATCTCTTATATATGAATGCACGCTCCTCGCAGCTCATAGTCTTTCAGAATATAACGCTACCGTAAAGTTGTTTTACCGGGGGCTATTTAAATATTAACACATCTACTTTCCGCAGTAATACACAAGCACGGAGACTGAATTCTACTACGAATGTATAATCA
The DNA here is from genome assembly GCA_016746295.1 of Potamilus streckersoni. Lineage (NCBI taxonomy): Eukaryota > Metazoa > Mollusca > Bivalvia > Unionida > Unionidae > Potamilus > Potamilus streckersoni. The sequence continues at coordinate 8,108,657 of JAEAOA010002345.1, read as the reverse complement.
CTGATTACATTTAAACAAAATTAATGGAATAGGAACCTGTCTGTGTTTGTAGGATCAAACACGAAGCCTGTCACGTGTTTTCCCGTTTTTGTCTTGAATCACTGCAAGTAAATAATTCCTTTATTTTTTTATCTATGTATTTAGCAGAATCTTCTCACAGTGCGATAAATATATTGTAGAGAAAAGATAATATAAAATCAAACTATAAAGTTCCTACAAAAGGAGATTTATTTATTCAACTCGTAAGATCGGAAACTAATTTTGATTATAATCATCTTTATATAGACTTGAATAATAGAACACAAGCAAAACTACAACGGAACGAAAATAAAACTGAGATTAAAGTTAAAGAACAGTATGATTATTAGACACAAAATTTTACCAGGCAGCAAAGGTAGATATTCATTAGTTTTCGATAAGATACATTTTTTTAATATATGTTGATAAGCCGAGGGTAAGATTAGGAACGTCGTACAAAAATCTACTAAAATGAGAACAAAATTAAAACAAATACTGGCTTAATGTACAAAATATAGACAATAGATGTTGTGGAGTTTTAAGGTACTTTTTTTAAATACGCAATATAATCTAATTTAAACTCGCCGGTGGATCATCTGTATAGACAGCAAAATTATAGCTGCAAGAAATATATAGCTGTCCAGTAAATATACACGGAATAAAATCAAATTGAAGATCAATATAATATATCAGTCATCAATGTCTTTGAACCGGTTAAAAAACTTATAAGATTAGTTAGAATGAGAGAGAGAGAGAGAGAGAGAGAGAGAGAGAGAGAGAGAGAGAGAGAGAGAGAGAGAGAGAGAGAGAGAGAGAGAGAGAGAGAGAGCAGATAATTTTGTCGTATTTAAAACTGTCGTTGATAAAAGAGAAAATAAGTCTTTTCATTAGTATTGATTTGGAATTAAAGAATTATCAAGATTTATTTAATCTTCATTAAACCAACATAAAATTCAAAAGCACCTTTGTGAAAAATCCATGAGTTTCTACATTTTGTAATTCAAATTACTAGAACACAGAAGGTAATGCAGCCTAACAAAGAACACAAAAGATATAAATAAAGCCAAAAGAAATTCTGCTGTTATATTTAAAACCTACCAAAATAAACTAAAGTCTTCTTTGATTCATTGTTATAATGTTGATGAATTATTGAACCATAGCGTACCGAGGCCACGGCCATGAGTACCAGCCCAAATACGTCATGGACAAAAACAAGAGTGAAATACACTAACAGGATGTCGTTTCTATCGCTAGTCTTTACACAAATATTGTACAAAAATAGAGAGGCAGACTATATAATGAAATTTTATGAATTTTTAGGATCGGTAGCAACCGCTTTTAATCAAGGATTAATGTTAAACAACGGAAAACAGAGACGTCCAGCACTTCCAGAGTGTAATTTAAAATATAAATATCGAAAATATATTCAACTACTTATTTATAATTTGTTCGGATACTATTTTCATCTCATTATCAAAGCGTGGATTTAAAAGAAAACTGACAACAGTATAAGGACTAATAAGTATCAAAAATATCAAAAAAAATCTGACAATTGTCCAGTTTATTGATTTAAGAAAAAATAGGCCCTCAAATGTTGTTTTTTTTTGTAAGATGAGCAATAAGATTTCCAATATCGGCAGATGGGGCAGTCACCAGAGAAACTTGATAAAAATCGGAATAAATTAAAAATTATTAAAACGTCTCAGCGAAGCCCGTAAAGACCAAAACATGGAACAATTTTTGTAAGGATGTCAAGTAGTAATTTCAGGAGTAGGATGTCATGTAGTAGTATCAGGGGTAGGATATCGAATAGTAGTTTTAGTAACAGAGTTAGGATGTCAAGTAGTTGTATCATAGTAGAATGTCAAGAAGAAATATCAAGTGTAGGATGTCAAACAGTAGTATCAGGTGTAAGATGACAAGTAGTAGTATCAGGGGCAGGATGTCAAGTAGTTGTATCTGGGGTAGAATGTGAAGTACTAATATCAGGGTTAGGATGTCAAGTAGTGGTATCAGGTGTAGGATGTCAAGTGGTAGTATCAGGTGTAAGATGTCAAGTAGTGGTATCAGGTATAGGATGTCAAGTGGTAGTATCAGGTGTAAGATGTCAAGTAGTAGTATCAGGTGTAGGATGTCAAGTGGTAATATCTGGGGTAGAATGTCAAGTAGTAGTATCAGGTGAAGAATGTCAAGTAGTGGTATCAGATGTAGGATGTCAAGTATTAGTATCAGGGGCAGGATGTCAAGTAGTAGTATCATGGGTAGGAAGTCAAGTAGTAGTGTCAGGGGTAGGATGTCAAGTAGTAGTATCAGGTGTAGGATGTCAAGTATTAGTATCAGGGGCAGGATGTCAAGTAGTAGTATCAGATGTAGGATGTCAAGTATTAGTATCAGGGGCAGGATGTCAAGTAGTTGTATCTGGGGTAGAATGTCAAGTAGTAGTATCAGGTGTAGGATGTCAAGTAGTAGTATCAGGTTTAGGATGTCAAGTAGTAGTATCAGGTGTAGGATGTCAAGTATTAGTATCAGGGGCAGGATGTCAAGTAGTAGTATCAGATGTAGGATGTCAAGTATTAGTATTATCAGGGGCAGGATGTCAAGTAGTAGTATCATGGGTAGGAAGTCAAGTAGTAGTGTCAGGGGTAGGATGTCAAGTATTAGTATCAGGTGTAGGGTGTAGGATGTGAAGTATTAGTATCAGGGGTAGGATGTCAAGTAGTGGTATCAGGGGCAGGATGTCAAGTAGTTGTATCTGAGGTAGAATATCAAGTAGTAGTATCATGTGTAGGATGTCAAGTAGTAGTATCAGGTGTAGGATGTCAAGTAGTAGTATCAGGTGTAGGATGTCAAGTAGTAGTATCAGGTGTAGGATGTCAAGTAGTGGTATCAGGTGTAGGATGTCAAGTAGTAGTATCAGGTGTAGGATGTCAAGTAGTAGTATCAGGTGTAGGATGTCAAGTAGTAGTATCAGGTGTAGGATGTCAAGTAGTAGTATCAGGTGTAGGATGTCAAGTAGTAGTATCAGGTGTAGGATGTCAAGTAGTGGTATCAGGGGTAGGATGTCATGTAGTAGTGTCAGGGGTAGGATATCAAGTAGTAGTGTCAGGGGTAGGATGTCAAGTAGTAATATCAGGGGTTGGATGTCAAGTAGAAGTATCAGTGGCAGGATGTCAAGTAGTAGTATCAGGTGTAGGATGTCAAGTTGTAGTATCAGGTGTAGGATGTCAAGTAGTAGTATCAGGTGTAGGATGTCAAGTAGTAGTATCAGGGGCAGGATGTCAAGTAGTAGTATCAGGTGTAGGATGTCAAGTATTAGTATCAGGGGCAGGATGTCATGTAGTAGTATCAGATGTAGGATGTCAAGTATTAGTATTATCAGGGGCAGGATGTCAAGTAGTAGTATCATGAGTAGGAAGTCAAGTAGTAGTGTCAGGGGTAGGATGTCAAGTATTAGTATCAGGTGTAGGGTGTAGGATGTGAAGTATTAGTATCAGGGGTAGGATGTCAAGTAGTGGTATCAGGGGCAGGATGTCAAGTAGTTGTATCTGAGGTAGAATATCAAGTAGTAGTATCATGTGTAGGATGTCAAGTAGTAGTATCAGGTGTAGGATGTCAAGTAGTAGTATCAGGTGTAGGATGTCAAGTAGTAGTATCAGGGGCAGGATGTCAAGTAGTAGTATCAGGTGTAGGATGTCAAGTAGTAGTATCAGGTGTAGGATGTCAAGTAGTAGTATCAGGTGTAGGATGTCAAGTAGTGGTATCAGGGGTAGGATGTCATGTAGTAGTGTCAGGGGTAGGATATCAAGTAGTAGTGTCAGGGGTAGGATGTCAAGTAGTAATATCAGGGGTTGGATGTCAAGTAGAAGTATCAGTGGCAGGATGTCAAGTAGTAGTATCAGGTGTAGGATGTCAAGTTGTAGTATCAGGTGTAGGATGTCAAGTAGTAATATCAGGGGTAGGATGTCAAGTATTAGTATCAGGGGATGGATGTCAAGTAGTAGTACCAGGGGAAGAATGTCAAGTAGTAGTTTCAGGGGTAGGATGTCAAGCAGTAGTATCAGGTGTAGGATTTTAAATAGCAGTATCAGGGGTAGGATGAAAATTAATTAAAACCAATCAAAAATTTTATTATGGACTAACCTGAACAGGAATCAGGACAATTGATTATCAGTATGTAAAAGATGTTACGAAACAATTCAAATTATATACTCTTTGGGATCTTCACAACTACTACCTAAAGACTGATACTAAATTGTTAGGTGATATTTTTTAAATAATTCAGATATGTGTTTAATATACAGTTTAATATGTTTGATATGCCAACATGTTATTATGCCACAATATGTGAATATGACTGGTCCAAATAAGTCCATGAAATCCTCTTTCCTAATTGACTGCGACCGTGGGAGTTTATTTGAATATATCGATCAATCGCTAGAGGGCAGCGAAGGGTAGGGGATGTGACATAGATTCACACTAATACAAGCGGGTCTAATTGTTAACCTATAAGAGTAAATAATTTCATCTTGTTTTACAGAAAAATGTGGACATATACCAGTCTCCCAACTGACAGAAAGGTGTCAGCAATTTTACGTAGTAAAATCGTTCCAACGAGCTAATATTTCGTATCATGTGATGCAATTCCGACTTTAAATAAAACTGTCTGTTTCTAAAACCCAGATTAAAAAAAGGATATATTTGTTCATCAATGTATGAAATATGGATTGTCTGCATCACTTCTTTCACGTGAATATCCAACAACAAGAATGTTTAGTAGAAGAAATTAATACACTTTAAGTGGAAACATTGTAAACATTCTAATCAAAATCAATTTATATGGCTGGTCTAACCTACCCAGATTCAACTATGTGACATCACAGGAATTTCCACCGTAGATCCAGTGTTGAAAAATGATGTATGTGTCAAATGATTTCTTGATTTTGATGGACAGCTGCTCTTTTGAATTATGATATATTTTTAACCGGTTGTTCAGTACATCTATCTCTTTATCCATCAAAGTTTACTTTTCTCTCACGTCGGTGTTTTCATTGACAACATTAACTATATCCTGTTTCATACAATTTTCTTTTTTTTAAGTTCAGCCATAAACAATAGTGCTCAGTATGAAAATAATTTTTAACAAAACTAAAATATGAATGGGAATACTTCTCGGGATTGGTTTCTCTGCCTTTTTGCATTGTGTCAATACTCAGTTTAGACCCATCCTTAGTGAATCGAGTATTTCATCTTTTTAGCTGCAACGCCAATAAATTTATATCGTGATGTAATCATAAAAAACAACAAGATACTATTGAATTGATATACTTATCAAAGGCTGACTGAGCACATAACTCAGCCTTAACATTGTCCTACTTTAGACAGATATTCTCTAATTCACAATTTTGGTGTGTACTTCCTATCACTTCGGATGTTTTTGGTTTTTTTTGCTTTGTTTTTTCAACGTGATCATAAATCTCAAATCGTGAGGAAAAGATTAATTATATATATATATATATATATATATATATATATATATATATATATATATATATATATATATATATATATATATATATATATATATATATATATATATATATATATATATATATATGGTAACCATCTCTCGATATATGTAAATCTAGTGAAAATTTTGAATTTCGTCGAGTAAACAATGAAACTGAATAGGTTCCCTACCAATGTTTTGTGTACTACAGTATTCCTGCTCGTAATTGTGTTTTTAACTTTTTGTTCTCACTGACATTAAAAACCATTAGCCTGAATGCATCATCAAATCGTTCTAATTATTCAACTCAAAATAAGCATCACTACAGTCAGAAAGGCTGTCTTGAGTTAACGTTCTTTCATGATTGTTTACAATGCTGTTGTTGCTCTGGGGCTTAACGCCATTTTTCAGCACACGATAGGCTATACATGGCGGCCAGTATTAATGGTGGAGGAAGAAACCGGGAAATCCGCGGAAAGAACCACCGACCCACGAGAAGCTACTGGCAAGCTTTCTCACATTTCCACATTCGCCAAATCTTAGACTCGAACTCACGCAGACAGAGGTGAGATGGCAGTGATCTTAATGGACAGCGCTTTAGACCACTCGGCCAGTCGGGTCCCCTGTTTACAATGCAATAATTTGCATTTACTTTAACCTTTAGATCGAAGGACCCCGACCCACGCCATAAAAAACACTGCATGCATTTAAAACATTTGGTATCAGAAGTTGTTTAGGTATAATACAGCTTGGAGTCTGTATAAGAAACTCGACTCCACCCCACCCACCCCCGAAAACTTAACTATGGTCCCTACCCCAAGAAAAAAAGTTGTTTAACAGGAATTTGTTGCATTTCCATGACTGTGAGGATTTATATATTTCCATAAGCTGTCATTTTATTTATTTATTTATTTATTAGTATTTATACTTCTTTTAAATCTTAAAAAAAAAATATAGCCAATATAAAATCTACCATCCATCGCAACAGTAATATAAACATTGACATAAGTTATATGTTTATTGGAAGATTGGTAAAAATTCACTAAGTTTTCTTTTTGTCACGGTGTTTAAACAAGATAGTCTGGGTATGTTCTTGTACCTGCTCTTTTCATTCTGTACACTCAGCCACTCTCAAGTGTCATAGATCATCATCCAGTGTCTCACTAATTGTATGCTGATATACTCAAATATATAAATCTAGCCATCCAGTCGAAGTTGAAGCTACCAGACAAGACATAAAGAGGTACATTTCTGATGTGAAATCATGAATGACATGTAAGAAGCTACAGATGAATGATGATAAAACTGAAGCCATCCTGATTACAACACTTAGACTTTCTCATTCACAACCTTTACCTCAGACAATAAATATCAGCAACACCAACATTAAATTCAAGCAGTCAGTACGAAACCTCGGTGTCACTCTTGACAGTACTCTCTCAATCCATCAACATGTCATGAACATTAGCCGGGCTACATATCTTGAGCTGAGACGCATCAGCTCCATTCGCAAGTGTGTTTCTTAGTACTTTCAAGACTGAACTATTGTAATTCAATTCTGTCTGGTTAATCTCAATATCGACTTCAGAAACTTCAAAAAGTTCAAAACACTGCTGCTCAGATCATCCTCAGAGTACCATGATCAGAGCATGCCTCTCCACTGCTCTGTATTCTACACTGGCTATCCATACGATCCAAAATTAGACACAAAGATACAGTGATCTCATTCAAGAGCACCCTTAAAACCCATCTATTTCAACTGCATAAAGACCTAATAATGTATCCTTACAACGTATCCTTACCTTAAAAATTTACAGCATGTTACTACTACTTGACATCCTACCCCTGATAATACTAATTGACATCCTACACCTGATACTAACACTTGACATCCTACCCGTGATACTAGTACTTGACATCCTACCCCTGATACTACTACTTGACATCCTACACCTGATACTACTACTTGACATCCTACCCCTGATACTACTACTTGACATCCCACCCCTGATACTACCACTCGACATCCTACCCCTGATACTACTACTTGACATCCTACCCGTGATACTAGTACTTGACATCTTACAATTGATACTACTACTTGACATCCTACTCATGATACTACTACTTGACATCCTACCCGTGATACTACTACTTGACATCTTACAACTGATACTACTACTTGACATCCTACTCATGATACTACTACTTGACATCCTACCCCTGATACTACTACTTGACATCCTACACATGATACTACTACTTGACATCCTGCCCCTGATACTACTACTCGATATCCTACACATGATACTACCACTCGACATCCTACACATGATACTACCACTCGACATCCTACACATGATACTACCACTCGACATCCTACACATAATACTACCACTCGACATCCTACACATGATACTACCACTCGACATCCTACACATGATACTACCACTCGACATCCTACACATGATACTACCACTCGACATCCTACATATGATACTACCACTCGACATCCTACACATGATACTACCACTCGACATCCTAATCATGATACTACCACTCGATATCCTACATATGATACTACCACTCGACATCCTACACATGATACTACAACTCGACATTCTAATCTTGATACTCCTAATCGATATCCTACTAAAGATAGTAATACTCGACATCCTACATCTGACACTACTAGTTGACATCCTACCTCAGATAATACCACTCGACATCCTACACCTGACACTAATCCTCGACACCCTACACCTGACACTATCAGTCGGCATCCTACATATAATACTACTACTCGAGACACTACCGCTGATATTACTACTTGACATCCTATCCCTGATATTTATGCGCGACATCCTCCATCTGATAATGCTATTCGACATCCTACATCTGATATTACTACTTGACATCCTACCACTGTTGCTGCTACTATATATTTTACCCCTGATACTAATACCTGACATCCTACACCATAAAATTACTATCCGACATCCTACCCCTGATACTACTACTCCTACCTCTTACAGTAATACTCGAAATCCTACCCCTCACAGTACTACTCGATACTCCTACTCGACATCCTACCCCTTACAGTACTACTCGACATCCTACCCCTTACGGTACTATTCGACATACTACCACTTATAGTACAACTCGACATCCTACCCCTTACGATACTACTCGACATCCTACCCCTTACGGTACTATTTGACATCCTACCCCTTAAAGTACTACTCGACATCCAACCCCTTAAAGTACTACTCGACATCCAAACCATTACAGTACTACTCGACATTCTACCCCTTACGGTACTAATCGACATCCTACCCCTTACAGAACTACTCGACATCCGACCCCTTATGGTATTACTCGATATATTACCCCTACAATACAACTCGACTTCCTAACTCTTGCGGTACTATTCGACATACTAGCCCTTATAGTACCAATCGATACTCCAACTCGACATCCTACCCCTTACAGGACTACCCAACATCCTATCCTTTACAGTACTATTCGACATCCTACCCCTTTCAGTGCAACTTGACATCTTACCCCTTAAGGTACAACTCGACCTGCTAACCCTTACAGTACTTTTCGACATCCTACTCCTTAAGGTACTATTCGACATACTACCCCTTAAAGTACTAATCGACATCCAAACCATTACAGTACTACTCGACATTCTACACCTTACGGTACAATTCGACATACTACCCCTAAAGTACAACTCGACATCCTAACCCTTAAGGTACTACTCGACATACTACCCCTTACAGTACAACTCGATATCCTACCCCTTACAGTACTATTTGAAATACTACCCCTTACAGTAATATTCGACATCCTACCCCTTACAGGACTACTCGACATCCTACCCCTTACAGTACTAGTCGACATCTTACCCCTTAGAGTACTATTCAATATCCTACCCTTTACAGTAATACTCGACATCCAACCCCTTACAGTACTACTCGATACTCCTACTCGACACCCTACCCCTTACAGTACTACAAGACATACTACCCCTTACTGTACTACTCAACATCCTACCCATTAAAGTACTACTCAACATCCTACCCATTAAAGTACTACTCGATACCCTACCCCTTACGGTATTATTCGACATACTACCCCTTACAGTACTACTCGACATCCTACCCCTTACAGGACTACTCGATATCCTACCCCTTACGGTACTAGTCGACATCTTACCCCTTAGAGTACTATTCAATATCCTACCCCTTACAGTAATACTCGACATCCTACTCCTTACAGTACTACTCGATACTCCTACTCGACATCCTACCCCTTACAGAACAACTCGACATCCTGCGCTTACAGTAATACTCGACATCCTACCGCCTTACAGTACTATTCGACACTCCTACTCGACATCCTACCCCTTACAGGACTACTCGACACCCTACACCTTGCAGTACTACTCGACTCAACATACTACTCCCTACAGTACTACTCGACATCCTACCCCTTTCAGTACTTCTCAACATCCTACCCATTACAGTACAACTCGACGTCCTACCCCTTGCAGTACTACTCGACATACTACTCCTTACAGTACTTCTCAACACCCTGCACCTTACAGTACTACTCGACATACTTTTCCTTACAGTACTCAACATCCTACCCCTTACAGTACTACTCAACATCCTACCCCTTACAGTACAATTCGACATCCTACCCCATACGGTACTACTCGACATACTACTCCTTACAGTTCTACTCAAGATCCTACCCCTTACAAAAATTCTCGACATCCTACCCTTTAAGGTACTAGTCGACATTTTACCATTTAGAGTACTATTCAATATTCTACCCCTTACAGTACAACTCGACATCCTAACCCTTACGGTACTACTCGACATACTACCCCTTAATGTACAACTCGATATCCTACCCCTTACAGTACTATTTGACATACTGCCCCTTACAGTAATATTCGACATCCTACCCTTACAGGACTACTCGACATCCTACCCCTTACGGTACTAGTCGACATCTTACCCCTTAGAATACTATTCAATATCCTACCCTTTACAGTAATACTCGACATCCTACCCCTTACAGTACTACTCGATACTCCTACTCGACATCCTACCCCTTACAGTACTACTCGACACCCTACCCCTTACAGTACTAAAAGACACACTACCCCTTACAGTACTACTCAACATCCTACCCATAAAAGTACTGCTCGATACCCTACCCCTTACGGTATTATTCGACATACTACCCCTTACAGTACTACTCGACATCCTACCCCTTACAGGACTACTCGACATCCTACCCCTTACGGTACTAGTCGACATCTTACCCCTTAGAGTACTATTCAATATTCTACCCCTTACAGTAATACTCGACATCCTACCCCTTACAGAACAACTCGACATCCTATCGCTTACAGTAATACTCGACATCCTACCGCCTTATAGTACTATTCGACACTCCTACTCGACATCCTACCCCTTACAGGACTACTCGACACCCTACACCTTACAGTACTACTCTACTCAACATACTACTCCCTACAGTACTACTCGACATCCTACCCCTTTCAGTACTTCTCAACATCCTACCCCTTACAGTACAACTCGACATCCTACCACTTACAGTACTACTCGACATACTACTCCTTACAGTACTTCTCAACACCCTACACCTTACAGTACTACTCGACATACTTTTCCTTACAGTACTCAACATCCTACCCCTTACAATACTACTCAACATCCTACCCCTTACAGTACAACTCGACATCCTACCCCTTATGGTACTACTCGACATACTACTCCTTACAGTACTACTCAAGATCCTACCCCTTACAGGACAACTCGACATCCTACCCCTTACAGTACTACTCGACATCCTACCCCTTACAGTACTTCTCAACATCCTACCCCTTACAGTACAACTCGACATCCTACCCATTACGGTACTACTCGACATACTACTCCTTACAGTACTACTCAAGATCCTACCCATTACAGGACTACTCGACATCCTACCCTTTACGGTACTAGTCGACATTTTACCATTTAGAGTACTATTCAACATTCTACCCCTTACAGTAATACTCGACATCCTACCCCTTACAGTACTACTCGAAATCCTACCCCTTACGGTACTATTCGACATACTACCCCTTACAGTACAACTCAACATTCTCCCCCTTACAGTAAAACTAGACATCCTACCCCTTACAGAACTATTCAACATCCTACCCCTTACAGTACTACTCAACATACTACCCATTACATGACTACTCAACATCCTACGCCTTACAGCACTACTCGACACCCTACCCCTTACCGTACTATTCGACATCCTACCCCTTACAATACTACTCGACATCCTACCCCTTACAGTACTATTCAACATCCTACCCCTTACGGTACTTCTCGACATACTACCCCTTACAGGACTACTCAATATCCTACCCCTTCCAGGACTACTCAACATCCTACCCCTTACAGTACTACTCGACATCCTACCCCTTACAGTACTACTCGACATCCTACCCCTTACAGAACTACTCAACATCTTACCCCATGCAGGACTACTCGACATCCTACCCCTTACAGTACAACTCGACATCCTACCCCTTGCAGTACTACTCAACATCCTACCCCTTGCAGGACTACTCGACATTCTACCCCTTACAGTACAACTCAACATCCTACCCATTACAAGACTACTCAACATCCTACCCCTTGCAGGACTACTCGACATCCTACACCTTACAGTACAACTCGACATCCTACCCCTTGCAGTACTACTCAACATCCTACCCCTTACAGTACTACTAGGCATCCTACCAATTACATTACTCTTCGATACTCCTACTAGACATCCTACCCCTTACAGTACTACTAGACATCCTATCCCTTACAGTACTACTCGACATCCTATCCCTTACAGTACTACTCGTCATCCTACCCCTTACAGTACTACTAGACATCCTACCCCTTACAGTACTACTCGACAGCCTATCCCTTACAGTACTACTCGACGTCCTATCCCTTACCGTTATACTCGACATACTACCCCTTACGGTACTATTCGATATCCTACCCCTTACTGTACTACTCTACATCCTACCTCTTACAATGCTACTCGACATGTTATCCCTTACAGTAATACTCGACATACTACCCCTTACAGTACTATTCGACATGCAACTCGTTAACCTATATAGCCAGTAGAAAAATATATTTGCGTTTTTGGAATAAATAAAATTGAAGAGAATAGAAAGAAAACGGACTAAGACAGACCAAATTCCGCCAATTTGCTACTTTTAAAGATAGCACAATTAGGCAGCAGATAACAGTGCTTGTGAAACGAATTTGCTACGAACTTTATTTTTTATATGAGAAATGCCTGAAAGTTTGATTAGGTCAAATATTTTAAATCTAGGAGTTAAATTTAAAAAGAACTACCGAATCAACCTAGAAAATTATTTGTCCAGAGACTGAAGTACTCATAGATTGTATACTAATAAAAAAAGAAAGAGAAATTTGAGGATTTGTGACTGCTGTTGATTTTTAGTATCAATGGTTATAGCAATTATTATAAAATCGATGATTATGCCAGTTTAATAATTCTTTCCATAATTATCTTTATCATTACAATTGTACTGAAAAAAATATTTCTAAGAATAAATAAGATTAGAGATTAATTTATATTAGTACGTAAATTGGTTTAGTTCCTGCAGATATAGGCATATATACAAATACTTGTTCTCTGCCATATTGTTTTGTATATTTAATTTAATTGTTTGTTAGTTGGTTCTACTTTTTTGTTTCATGTTATATGGGATTTACATTTTTAATTTCATTTATATAACTGATAATAAAAACATTGTATCTAGTTGCTGACCGTGTTCCAAAATCAGTGAGAATTTTGATAAACCTTATTTTTTAATTTTTTTATCTTTCTCAGAGTAAGAACCATAAGGCCAAGTCAATGTCATACCTTGATATCGACATCCTACCCCTTACGTTACTATTCGACATCCTACCCCTTACGTTACTATTCGACATACTACTCCTACAGTTCAACTCGACATCCTTGATATCAAGTATATGTCAAATGGTAACAAACTTCTATTGTTTTACAGTACTACTCGACATCCTACCCCTTACAGTACTTCTCGACATCCTACCCCTTACAGTACTACTCGACATCCTACCCCTTCAAGTACTACTCGACATCCTACCCCTTACAGTACTAATCGACATCCTACCCCTTACAGTACTATTAGACATCCTACCCCTTACAGTACTACTCGACATCCTACCCCTTTCGGTACTATTCGACATACTACCCCTTACAGTACTACTCGACATCCTACCCCTTACAGTACTACTCGACATCCTACCCCTTACAGTACTACTCGACATCCTACCCTTACATTACTATTCGACATACTACCCCTACAGTTGAACTCGACATCCTTGATATCAGGTACATGTCAAATGGTAACAAACTTCTATTGTTTTTCCAGAAGGATGAACTTTTTACCCTCATCTGGGTATGTGTTTTGCGTCTTAATTAAACGTATAACTGAAGTTTTATAAAAGATTGTCATTTGGACTTAAAACACTTGACATGTTAAGTTGTATTTTGTTGTGACCAGTTTGTGTTGAATTTTATTTTCTTCAAATTATTGAACTCAATGATTATTTTCCCTGGAAATACATGTGCAAATGAAAAAATTCTTGAATAAATACTTAGATAGGAATTTATACTCAATTCAAAACTGGAATACTATTTTGTGATTCAGAGACTGTTGAAACAGCAGCACCTCACTAACCACAACAGATGTGATCGCCTTCAATTTCGAATTTCATCTTAATAACTTCTTTACATAAAATTAAATATTTAAACTGGTCTTGCTGTTATGAAAGGTACATTCAGACTGTCTACGATATTTTTTGTATTTTGTACTTGGCCATCTAAATTAAAATAAAATAATCCTTCATTTGTTTGTCCGCTGCTGTCTTATGGAAGGAAATGTGCGTCTTAATTCTTCATCCGGTATTGTTTCGGAGTTATTCTGCCCAGGTCTGTACCTTTATTCCATCGTTCCTCTGCTAACATTAAAGACTCGGTCCGTTTAAACAACGCTACATTAGCTTGTGTGACACAGTCAAATGAAACTCCTCAGATTTGACACGTGTAAGCATTACTAGTTAAGGGTTCTGCTAGAAATCATTTTCAAATCTGGAGTCTTGTGTTTATCAGAAATCCTTATCCATACGATAACGACCTGACGCTACCGAGTACTGTACAATCGTCAGGTTTTTGGTCACAAAATTAATGGATTAAATTCATTTTTTTTTACCTCTTTAACGTGTTCTAAATTTACAATTATTGAAATTAGTTTTCAAAGACCGTTAATAATTTGTTTTATCTTTAAAATATAATTGAAATATGAGATTTGATTAAGTAAATAAGTTAATTTATTAAAAGTATTATTTAAAAAGTCCACAGATAATACCATATGGATTGTGTCACTTTCAAACATTTAATTTATTATATTAAAGTTTCAAATCTCTCTCTCTCTCTCTCTCTCTCTCTCTCTCTCTCTCTCTCTCTCTCTCTCTCTCTCTCTCTCTCTCTCTCTCTCTCTCATCTGTTGACAAATGTAGATATATTTGCATTTACTCTCATGATAGTAATACAAGATAACTCGTTTAGTATTTCTTTATCTTAACAGCTTTTGATGATGAGCGTAGAACAAATTTCTCAGCTGCTAAGTCGCCAATATCGCTGATAAGACCCAATTTAAACCAGATCAGAGATCTACAGTGAACAGAGGAAGGGTCGTCAAAAGATAGTGTCATCATTTATTAGAACTTAACATAGCGTTGCCACTGAAATCTGTATTGGCAAGGAAATTACCCGTTCACCGGTCTCATCTCATTCTTGATAGCGTTACTGTAACAACCGATTTTTTTTTTGATTTTTTTTTTGTTGCTCCAGTTGAAAGGTTAGATCTGGAGACTTTGGTGATTTATTTCATTTTAAATTTGTAGGTCTTGAGGTCCGTGCCTAAAGATTATATGTAAAGACTAATATTGGATGTAGTATTTTCTGAGAATTTTCTTTTAGATAGTCTCATTTTTATTTGAAGCCTAATACATTTGCCTTTTATAAATGGGTTATTTATTTATTTATTTATTTATTTATTTATTTATTTATTTATTTATTTATTTATTTATTTCAGAAACGCATTTAACACTTCAAAGCAATGAGTTTAAACATCACTTGGTGGACGCATGTCACAATCTATGTATTCACGGGTGTAAAGTTAGATAACTTACGAAGCAATATATGAATTTATGGGTGTAAAGTAATGGTAACTAACGAAACAATCTATGAATCCATGGGTGTAAAGTTAGGTGACTTAATTAGCAATCTATGAATCCATGGGTGTAACGTTAGGTAACTTAATGAGCATTCTATGAATCCTTAGGTGTAAAGTTAGGTGATGTATGAAACAATCTATGAATCCATGGGTATAAAGTTGGGTGACTTATAGAGCAATCTATGACTTCATGGATGTAAAATTAGGTGACTTATGAAACAGTCTATGAATCCATGGGTGTAATGTTAGGTGATCTCTGGAGCAATATATGAATTCATTGGTGTAAAGTTATGTGACTTATGGAGCAATCTATGAATTCATGGGTGTAAAGTTATGTGACTTATGGAGCAATATATGAATTCATTGGTGTAAAGTTATGTGACTTATGGAGCAATCTATGAATTCATGGGTGTAAAGTTAGATTATTTATGAAGCAATCAAAAGACTTTATACATGAAAAGCTAGTTAAATTATAAAGCGGGTGAAAAGTTAATTGAAGCAATTAATTAATTGAGGAGTGAAAAACTGTGACTTATGATGCGATCTATGAATGCATGGGTGTAAAGTTAGAAAACTTATGCAGCAATGTATAGATCTATTGGTGAAAAGCTAGTTGACTTACGAAGCAATAAATGAATACTGGGTTGATAGGTTGTTTGATTTATGAGGTAACCTATGAATCCATGGGAGGAAAGTCAGCTGATTGATGGACCAATGTATGAATTCATGCGTGAATTATTAGCTGAATTATGGAGCAATGTATGAATTCATGGGTGAAAAGTTAGATGACTTATGGTTCAATCTATGAATTAGTGGGTTAAAATTAACCCTTCCTTTGTTAATGTGACACTTGAATAACAAACTTGTATTCACGTTTAAAACTCAAACATTGTTCAAAGCAAAATATTGTCAACAAGATTTTGGTAATATTGTTTGTGGCATGAAATTCCACTCTGGTTGTCGAGATGTACCTACAAAGGTGCCTGTTATAGCGCAATCGTGCTAGCAAGGTCTTCATAAAGAGATTATAATCAAACAAGTTTAGACTTGTATTTGTAAACATTAACAATTATTTTAGTAACATAAAAATCAAGTCATGTCATCTGCTTAAAAACCTCCTCAATTTAATTCGTCAAAGTTCAAAATGTTCGAAAATGTTTAAACAAGACACTGGTTATTACGTCGATTATTCGGAGGGTGCCGAATATATCACTCTTTCTCATTTTCATCCAATTCCACTTCAATCCATTTCCAAATATATTTCAGCCACTTGTCAAATCTAAGAGTTTAGAAAATTACGTTGTTGTCATGATTTTCTAGCGATCGACCTGATAATTTCTTTATGCTCAAGATATGTAGGAAATTACGGAAACTGAAGATTTCAAGAAAATAGAGTAAAATATCACGTACCCCTTTTTATTTGCTATTTTATGGCATTTTTCATAAAGCTGGCGAGGCAATCTGGTAGAGAGTATGAAATGTAGTTTAATGGAGTGGAAAATTACATGGAAACCATTCAGCACACTATTTGTATACTTAGGTTATATATTGATATTTAGATACATTTGTCGCTTCAGTGGACCTCAACATATATTGTTGGATATACAGATAACATGTCTGGAACTGAAAAGGGCATACTGCATATAAAATATAGTACTGTAAGCCTTTAATTTTCGAGAATACTAAATTTGGCGGCTTCCATTCGTCTAGTAACTTCGGAGACAGTAATTTTCGCACATATGTCACTGCTTTGTTATTAATTTTCTTATGAATTAATATTTAAAAAAAAACACCGCAAAAATTTATGTCACGTGAGAATAATAGATGTACAGTATTTTGTTCGAATGAATGCTTTATTAGAACAAATTACACAAGGAACTATTGCTTTTGAATTAGATGTTTTATAAAATGCATTCATCCAAGTTGATTAAGTTCTTTAAGACTTTATTAACACAAAAATGGGGTTTATAATCAACAATTGTCTATTAAAAACTGTATTTTTACAATCGTTCGGGAAAATCTGCTATTCTAAAGAAGGGAGGGGCGGCAGACGGGGCATTTGCCTTTTTAGGCATCATCGTCGCCCACATTTACCAGTATTACGCCACTGCTGCGATTAAGAGAGATTATATTAGTAAAGTATCGACTACAAACAGTAATATGTGCTCCTTTTGTTGTCGATCTATCACAATTTATTTATTTGTTTATTTATTTATACATGTTAGTGATCATCAATTGACTATACTATAATGTGTAATTAAAAATAAACTCTTACAATTATTTATTTCACTATAGATTTTATCTTCTTTTAGTTCAGTTCGTATTCAAGTTAAATAATCATTCGATCGAAATATATGGCCTTCATTCAGTGGTTCTAAAATGAAAATTAAAAATAAGAGTGGACTGGGCTGTTTGAGGGCCTATTTTCAGGTACTACTTCGGCTAAAATCTCTTGAGGTTTATAATATTTCCATACCAGTCTATGCCAGCATAGATCGGCTGCTTTTTGAGTGCCCTTGAGAAAGGCAGTTAGGTCAATTTCCTCTGCAGGATATTGGCGAATAAATAACGTGTTTAAATTGCGGTTAAAACCAAACGAGTCTTGAGGATGTTGAATATTTTTCTCACTGATTTGAATGATGCTTTCGTAGAAAATTCTCAAGGAAACCACGTAATTAAAATCTGATTCTCTTTAATCTCTGAAGAAATCAAATTTGATGATTTTCTCATCCATTTTCCCAATGGTAGTCATGTAAAAGTAATAGTGATTTTGCATCATTTAAACTATCTCTACCCGTGTCAAAAATATTAATAATGTCTGAAGTATCATAAACAAGATACTGTAAACTTTCAATCAGATGAGAAAGGCTGACAACGAGAAACCAGAGCCAGAAAAACTCAGGTGAAAAGTTGTCGGTTACAGCACTGTCTGGAGCGACGTCATGAACAGGTAAGGGTCCCTTCTCGAACATACGTTTGGTGTTTTCTTTGTTTCTTTTTTATTTACAAATGCGGCTTAATTAATTTATATAGACCCTCATTTATGCTTAACCTATGTTTAATATATCTGTGGGGTTTTTTTATTGTTTTGTTTAGGTCTTTTCTGGTTGATCTTTTGGGTTTTTTTGTTTGTTTTTTTTTTTTTGTTTTAGTTCTTTGTTTTGGTTTTTTTTGGGGGGGTATGGGGATGGTATTTTCATCATATATATAGAAACTATAGTACCTCTCGGAATCTATCCGACAAAACGAGTTAATATTTTCCCATATAAATGCAATACATGTTTATTATATACTCTTTCTCTTATTTTACATAAGGCTTAATTATATTTTTGAGAAAGACACTACAAGAAACAAAGTAATTTAATTTATGCTGTATTGCAAAATAAATGCACAAATGCAGATTCATCAATACACAACAACAATATTAACGCTCGACATCTTTTTCAAAAAGATTTGTTTTGGTCTACTTAAAATTTAAAATTAAAATCACATTTTGGATGAATGCGCATTGCAACCCATTCTTCTTTTGGTCTGGAATTAATTTTTTTTTCGTCGATGCTTCTAAATTCCGCCGATTATGGACCCGGATTTATCAGCTGCGTCAATTCCACACAAATGTGTGATTTGAGTAGGGCGGGACGGGCCTTGACTCAGCTGTATGTTCGTTTTTCTTCCGTCATTATATGTTTGGAATCGTTTATGTTGGGAAAAATATGAACTCTTCAATTGTAAATATCAAAAAGACGCGTTGGAACATCAGTTTCATTTCATTTTAAGCGTATTATGGAGAATGTTATTGGACTAGTCAAAATTACAGAACAAATTTCGAAATGAGCATTCAAGCTTAGAATCCATGACATAACTCATGTAATTCAGATTTTCCGAACTCAGAAAGTACATGTTGAGAAAATTCGAGATGCAAAACTGTACGTATATTTTTTTTTTGCCATTTTTATTGCCAGCTAAAGAATATGTGTTTATCCCTGGTCACTTGCATGCTCCTTTAGCTATGTGATGACCAGTTCCAAAGCAGCTGGTGTATGACAATCCATTCAGACGGCAAAGCTGTTGCTGTTGTAGGGTTTAACGCCATTTTTCAGCACAAGATAGGCTATACATGGCGGCCGGTATTAATGGTGGAGGAAGAACCCTGGAAAACAAGGGAAGAACCACTGACCCACGAGAAGCTACTGACAGGCTTTCTCACTTACGCACGTTAGCCGAGTCTGGACTCGAACTCACGCAGACAGAGGTGAAATGGCAGTGATCCGTAACGGTCAGCGTTTTAGAACACTCGGTCACTCGGGGCCCTTCAGACGGCAGAAATAAGAATTCTTCGTAGTCTTCGCTTATTGGCTCTGAGGCCCTTACTTTTCTACCAAAACCTTCAGCTGCATTTTCACCCACGAATCTAGTAATTTCACTTATAAAATGGTACGTATCTGATAGATATCGATAGCCCTTGCCTTCAGTATGCTTTTCTATGCTATTTTTATTTACTCAAGAGTGCACTATTCATAGTCTGAACCATTCCATTAACAAAAGGTTGCTAATATTTCTAATAAATAACTGTTTAATGACCAAATGGTATTTTCAATACTGCGCCATTCAAGTTTGTTGTGGACATTGTGAATATAGCGACAATTCATTTTCTTGTTTGAAAGTTTCATTTGTGACCTAGTAATCTCTCCCACATTGTTATTCATTTGATCATATCTAGTTTCAAATAGACTAAACATTGTTTTTGTTCATCCACAAACAAATCTAATAAACTGAAACCTAAAGTCTACTACAAGAGTGAACATGATTTGTTTACAATGTAGTACATAATACACTACACTAATATAGGCACACTACACTAATATAGGCACACGTTTAGTGTACGTGCATGCAATATGAAGGTGTTGCGTATCGTAGAATACTGCACGAGTGCGAGTTTTATAACTGATAAACACACAACAACACATATAGAGAAAGTCTTGAGAACAAAGAAAAGGTGACACGTTCCACAGAGAAATACTGAAGTTCATGAAAATAGAATACCAGGAAAACTAACATTCACTGACAAAAAAAAACTAGGTACTATGTTTATAAAGAATGCGTTTGTACATTTAATAGCTGGTGAAAAGACAGTTCATCTAACTATCAATTAATTGTACCACAAAGTTATCGGAATAGCAGCAGTGGTTTATTATCCCAATGTCTTTAAGTCGATTGTATTTCTCACTATTTGGGTTTATTGCTAAAGTTATTAAACATAGATTTTATACAGTAAAGTTTTAGATCTCAGTTTAATTGTAATCATTGAATTAATAACCTTACACAGTATTGCTGATACAAAGAGTGAAGTAATAAGCAATAATGAAATATGTCACAAGAGATTTGATATGATAAATGCAGAATTTAATAGATACAAAGAGAAAAATAATGCAGTAATAAATAACCAAACGGACGACAGCACGACAGATTTCATGTTTTACTGAATACGAGTATTTTACTGATTAAGAGTGTTATACTGAATACGAGTGTTTTACTGAATACGAGTATTTCACTGAATACGAGTATTTCACTGAATGTGAATGTTTTACTGAATAAGAGTTTCTCTTAGTGCTCGTGTTTTACTGAATAAGAGTTTTACTGGATACGAGTATTTTTCTGAATACAATTGATTTACTGAATACGAGTGTTTTTAGTGAATACAAGTATTTTGCTGAAAACAAGTGTTTTACCGATTAAGAATAATTTACTGAGTATGAGTGTTTACTGATCAAGGGTATTTTATTAAATACGAGTGTTTTCTTGATTAAGTGTTCACTGAGTACGAGTGGTTTACTGAATACTAGTGTTTTACTGTCTAAGAGTGTTTTACTGAGTACGAGTGTTTTCACGGAATAAAAATGTGTTACTGATCAAGAGCATTTTACTGCGTATGAATGTTTTACTGAATACGAGTGTTTCACAGACTACGTGTTTACTGAATACGAGTGCTTTACTGAATAAGAGTTTTTATACTGAATACGAATACGAGTATTTTAATGAGTTCGAGTGTTTAAGTGATTAAGAGTGTATTGCTGAGTAAGAATGTTTTAATTGAATACGAGTGTTTTACTATTTTAGAGTGTTTTACTGAATAAGAGTTTTTATACTGAATACGAATACGAGTATTTTAATGAGTTCGAGTGTTTAAGTGATTAAGAGTGTATTGCTGAGTAAGAATGTTTTAATTGAATACGAGTGTTTTACTATTTTAGAGTGTTTTACTGAATAAGAGTGTTTTACTGAGTACGAGTGTTTTACTTATTACGATTATTTTACAGAGTACGAGTGGTTTACTGAATACGAGTGTTTTAGTAAGAGTGTTTTAATGAATAAGTGTTTTATTGAACAAAAGCGTTTACTGAGTACGAGTGACAAATAATAGATGACTTGCAGTATTATGTCGCAGAAATCAGAAATAAAGGAATGAGGATTATATTATATTATATTATATTAATGTAATATAGATAATTAGGCCTTGAATTAATTTTGAAAATGTATATATAATTTTACATATTTATGATATTTATAATTTCAGTTACACTCTGGATGTGCAGGAACTGTATGTTTACATGTTGGTCCTTGCGATCTCTAACTTTATAGTTGCTGACAGACTTGTCACAAATATTCAGAGGACTGTTGATCTCGATCTTCACTAGTGAATATCTTATTGGTAGAGCTTTTTGGTATAATTTCTCTATAAACAATTCTATAAGTAATTGAAAATAACTAAAATTCGTCTCTTCAGAATGAAAATAATTCAAGCACTTTTTGAAGAAAAAAATATTTTTCTTGTCTTTTACTTACTTCAATTTATATCTATTTTGACAAATCGGTTTGTTTTGTTTTTTTTTTGCAATAATGAGAAGTGTTTAGAATTAGCATCTCAAAATTTTTTTATTTCTGTAATCTGTCTTTTTCATTTTCTTTTTTCTAGCCATTTTTTATAACTTTTTCCACTCTGGCATAAAACATTAACAACTGTATGAAATTCTTTAACAATTTAATATATACCGTACATGTTTATTGGACATTTATTAAATAAATGTTTCTATTTCCCAATTTTATTTTGTGGCTTCCACTGATTAACTTTTGGAGAGAGACGGACACGGAGACAGAGATTTTAAAAGAAAAAACAACTGCTTATTTTCAGCATCAGTTGCAAGTCAATCATTTCATTACTTTGATCAACTGTTAACACTTAAAACAATTGTAATTAACTCTTGCTTGTTCGTTATTTCTCTTGACCTGTTCTTCCGTTCGATTCGACATATTCGCTGCAGATCGATCGATACAAATATGCCCTCACTAGAGCTGTTGGGAATGCTACTGTGGGGAAGCAATGTTCCAACTTTCTTTCCTTATTTATTTTACCATTCAATCGCATTGCTTATTTAAGTCATGTGAGTGAAAATCAAAGTTTCTATAGAGAAGCAAATTAATAATTTGTAAGAATAATGTCATAAGCAATCTTCATTTCACAGTGAAAACATTCTGCAAGGATGTGAAGAGATAGTAATTGTCACCACTAACCGCTTATAATAAGCACTCGTAAATCAATTGGAAAAGTATGTGCATTCAGTTATGTATGGTATAAATAAAATAAAATATGTGAAGCATTTACGCTGTTTTTTTCATGAACCATTTATATATATATATATATATATATATATATATATATATATATATATATATACA
>JAEAOA010002345.1:8072500-8082500 GCA_016746295.1 Potamilus streckersoni | reverse complement strand
ACTTTTGGAAATTTTAAATGATCTTAGGACACTGCTAACTAAAATGACTGCTCCTTTGTGCTCCAAAAATCAACCTGAATTTGTCTAAAGTACACTATTCTTGGCAGCTATTAAAATATGGAAAATGAATTTTGCCAAACTAGACAATACCAGCTTCTAAAAGTGCACTGAATGAATTACCAAATACATAAAATGCAAAAAAAAACTTATCGTCCCTTTTTTTACAATTTACTTCTGAAGTTCGAGAAGTGAAAATGAGCAAGTAGAGCTAGCACTTTTTTTTAAAGATGCAAATCTGGAGTAAAGCCAAGCTGCATACTCTCTAACCCATATTACACGCATCAATCATACATCAAAATAAAGGGAATTAAAGGTTCTTTGAACAATACTTAAGATATATAAAGTCTCTTTTAAATAGCCAGTATAACTAGTGAGAAAGCCCGGGGAAATTCTTTTCTTTAAAATTCTAACCCTATGCTAAATACTAAGGTGATTGTAAATAGCCACAAAAGGCAAAGAACTTCATTTTGTAGTGGACACACTCGGGGATGTGAGGAGTTCATTTTTTCGGTCAATGCACAGCTGCCTGAAGTAAATCTGAACTCCGTTCAAAGGTCTAATATATGTATATGTATGTGATATCAATAAAATATATGCACAGTATGTACGCTGGATAAATGATATACCACTCGTTGTATAAATATTTCCTTAGAAGTAACCTCGGTAAGTCTCGCTTCCTTTTAATGAAAACGAATTATACATCTCGTGGTATATCACTGATACAGCGTACATACTATACAGATATTCTAAATATAATTATGTATTAAATGTATATTGGCTTCTATTTTTACAATTGACCTCATAAATCCAGGAAGTGAAAATGACCAAGCTTAGCTGGCAGTTTTTGGATAAATGAACATTTGAAGCAGTGCCAAGCTGTATACTATCTAAACCAAATTACGCCCATTGATCATACACCATAATAAAGGGAGTTAAATAATACCTAAGATATACAAGATCTCCTTTAAAGAGTTAGTACAACCAGTGAGGAAAATGCAAACTTTTTTTTTTAAATTTTAACATGCAAATTACGGAACTACAGAGCGCCACCAAAGGAAAGCAACTTTAACCGCTACGCCATCCGGGGTCCGCATCAATTCTGAAGCTTGATCACTTCTTGAATCATATAGAATACGAAGTACAAATAGTTATAAATAAATAATGAATTTCAAAATACAAATACATGTAACGTCAAAGCACACAAGAAGTGCGCATAAATACTTAATTAGTTCCTTTCTAGTGTTATGAAATAACAATTTCTATTTTTTTCTACGTCAGGTGATAGGATTTTTACCAGTTTGAATGATTATTATTGATAAAGTTTGTGATTATTCAGCCTTGTTGTACGAGCAATTAAACTTGAGTTAATATGTGTTTTGTGAGAGCTGTTTAGATCGAATGATGTGTCGTTTCCTGATGAATGTTCGCACTTAAGTGTCCAGTTTTCTGTACAAATGGTATGTACTCCTATATTTTGCACTTTTGGGAATAATACAATATATTTAATACCCTGAATAACTCTAAATAGAAATAGATATACCGCTGGATAAGGTATTTAGAAACAAGCAGTAAAACTTGTCTTTTCCAATATTGGCGGTCGATACAATTACAATGCCATTCAGCTATCAGAATCAGGCATGCATTTCCAACCTCTAAATCTTAACTTGAGCATCTCAAATATGTTGTTTGCTTTTATATAGTAATGTCAACAGGGTTTGTAATAAGGTAGTCAGCAATCTCATCAGCAGAATGAGATATTCCGTATAAAAAAAAAATACTTCTACCAATATAATTTATCTTCGTGATCTAGATTTTAAAAAAAAACTTTAAGTTATTGATTGTACTTGAATTTTTTTTCATAATTGAAGGAAAAACGGAATTTTCTTAGTTCATCTCAACAATGGCCTCATTTAACCTAAATTGCGAAAGTGACAACTAAGCTACACAACAAAAATATTAATTTTTTTGGGTAAGAGCTACAAATGTTTCTACCTCTTTCTATATTTCATAAACTAATCATTAAAAACATAAGTTAGATCAATTAGTTTGATCATTTCTCGTTCTCTTTTAAGTTACTCCAAATCATGAAGTGAATATAACAAACATAAACGGAATAGTCAAAAGTGTAAACAGAGAGATAGAGACATGAGGAAAGCGTGCGTATAACTAATATATATATATATATATATATATATATATATATATATATATATATATATATATATATATATATATATATATATATATATATATATATATATATATATATATATATATATTGTTGGTGTATATATATATATATATATATATATATATATATATATATATATATATATATATATATATATATATATATATATATATATATACAAAAAATAGTGTATACCAACAATAGTGTCTCAATCATTTTGGTTTATTTATAATGTCAATGTATGTATTGATTGTTACACAAATGGCAAATTAACAACTTTTACGAATTATATTGTGCAAATTCAACATTATGCAGCTATGTCCATCTGGTCAGTTCTTGTAAATTTTCTCAGGCTAAATAATCCTGTTTTCACTGCAAGTGTGACACTAAAACTATTAAAGATCCAGAAAGTAATCAGGCCACAACCATGTTGAATACGAATATATTTGGGCAGTTGTCTTCTTAACGACAATAAGAACTACCTGGCAAAAATTATTTTTTATATACCTAAATTTAGAAGATATTTTTGGAACGATAACTGCCGAAAAATTGATTGTACTAGCAAAGATGGGGAATAAAATGATAACGCTTCCGTTATGTTTTTGGAACAAAATTCATACGATTCTTTTTTATTGCACCCAAATACATCATGAAACTATCAATCAATAAAACCGCACAATTTTGCAATAAATACATATCTATGTGCGTGTGTATATATATATATATATATATATATATATATATATATATATATATATATATATATATACTTACATACAAAACACAAATATAACACGTTACTCCTCTGCTCTTCTCTTTACTAGTGGAATAATTCTTGTTTTGAAAAGTCCGTAATGTACCGATACATAGGTAGATAAAAGGGCGCTTAGGCTGTGAGAGAGAGAGAGAGAGAGAGAGAGAGAGAGAGAGAGAGAGAGAGAGAGAGAGAGAGAGAGAGAGAGAGAGAGAGAGAGAGAGAGAGAGAGAGACAGAGAGAGACAGAGAGAGACAGAGAGAGACAGAGAGACAGAGAGACAGAGAGACAGAGAGAGAGACGGGGGGGGGGGCAAAAAAATGAGATGGACATTGATAAATAGATGGATGAACGGACGGAATGATAGACAGACAAATAGATGCAATAGAAAAGACAGAATAGCTACATATACTATAAAGAGCGATAATTATGCGACAGGAAGTAAAATTATCGTCATAATTCTTAACACATTTTTTTCCCGAATTTCAATCCCTCGTCACTGCATCCACAAATATTGGCATATATTCTCATTAAAATTTATTTTACTATAAGTATTCGATGGGTTGTAAAAGGTCGTCTAGAAATTCAATATTAGGTACGAGAGATCCACGTTAGCAGGGAAGCTAATACGACATAATCATTTATATCCCTTGACGAATTTCTAGCAATACGAATCAAACTTTTTTTTTACGGAATTTTTTCCAAACAAAGGAGCTTGATTGAGTGTCTATTGTCATGTCACCTCGCTTGAGAAAAATACGGATAGAATATTGGATGCTTGTGTTCAAAATAGGCAGGGTGAGCCTTCAAAAGACCAAGAGCACTGGAAATGTTCTGATTTGAAAGATATGGATGCAGGGTTTGTCCATATAAGATTCCAGGCGTATAAGCAGACCCGAATGACGTCAAACCTCCTGCTGACGGTGGAAGTGTGGGACTATTTACATCCATGCCGGGATTTTGCTTCTTCCATTTTGTCCGGCGATTTTGAAACCATATTTTCACCTGTGTCTCAGTCAAATTTAGAGCAAGTGCCAAGTTAAGCCGCTCACAAACCGAAAGATATCTAGTAGTCTTGAACTTATTCTCCAAAGCAACTAACTGTTCATAGGTAAAAGCGGTTCTTGCTCGTCTCGGTTTCCCATGGGCCTTATTCGATTCTGCCAAAGATTTGTCTTCGTTGCCTTTATCTTCTTTCTTGCTGTCCGTGCTGTGATTGTCGTCATTTTCCTCTACTTCGAAACTTTGTCCACTATCATCATGGTCGCTGCAGCTTTCGACCTCCAAATTGGAATCTGAAAGAACAGAATGTTGGAGTTTTAATTATCAAATAATTAGCTTGTGTGAATGCGACCTTTAAGATAACGATGAAACTTTTTTTACCTATGTAATTAAGTTTTAGCTATTTAACACATTAAAAACACTAAAGTTTTTTTTTAGAGCCCCGAGTGGCCAAGTGGTCTAAAGCGCTCTCCGTTATGGATCACTGCCATCTCACCTCTGTCTGCGTGGGTTCGAGTCTATGATTCGGCGAATGTGGATATATGAGAAAGCTTGCCAGTAGCTTTTCGTGGGTCGGTATTTCTTTCCGCGGATTTCCCGGTTTCTTCCTCCACCATTAATACTGGCCGCCATGTATAGCCTGTCGTGTGCTGAAAATGGCGTTAAGCCCCAGAACAACAACAACTAAAGTTTTGTAAAATGTTCGCGTAATTTTAGATTTGCCTGTCCACATGCTACGTCTTTCTTATTACCTTAGGTATCTTCGAAATTTTTCCTGATAAAAATATACCTTGTCCTGTGTGTCAGCTGCAATGTTTGTAAGAATGAATCGCTTTACTAATCCCTATTTAATGTCTGTCTTTCGCTTTTATTCTAATTAATAAATAGTGTCCTTCATCATACAAAATTTATTCACAACGGCAATATATACGAATTGGATACGAATATATACGAATATATACGAATTGGATACGATTCGATGGCTATACATACAAAATAGTTCTCATTGTCATAATTCTTCCTTTGTTTCATAATAGTGTACATTTTGTATAAAAATCAGTAAATCAAGCTTATTAGGAACTTAGCATATAAAAAACCATGCAAATAAATGGCTACATGTAAATCATTAACCTTTAATCATATGTTCTCTTTGCTGAAACTCCAGACTCGCGAAATATTACTTTTTCATTGTAGCCACTGATAATTTCATGACGCGAAACTCGCATGATGGCTTTTCATAATCACTGTAATCTTGGCAATGAATTAGTCTTCGCTAAAGTAGCAGCAGGGATGTACACTCCGGAGACACGTGAGATTGTTCCGATTTCTTCTAATGTCTCTGTCATCTCCGGTTCCTTCTATGTAACTCCCTTGTGATATAAATCTGTTTGTGTCCAAATAATTAAAGGTAATTAGGAACTCACATTAAAGGTTTATCAATTAGCTGTTAGACGAGCTATTGATAAGGTATCTGTGATCAAATTCATGACTAGTTCCTCACATTCTTCCTTCATCTCCTCTGTCCATTGCGTGATTCTACTTATCAACAGTGTGCTAAGCGAACCTGCTTCCGAATCTTAATTGCGGAAAATTATCGTTAAAGTAGAAGTAAATTATCTATGAAACATTTATCATCGTTTATCGCAAAGTGCACTTGCTAATCATGAAAGACAAAGGCAAAGTGTCGCACGCCATTTCATGTCTGCCTAATTCGATTAGCTCGTTAAAACTAACGAATGATTTCCTACGCCATCATATTTACGTAATTAAAGACACGATGATGCTAATTATAAGCTATAGAATGAGTTTTACCGTCCGTCACCAATAACATGAGATGATTACTTAACACTTGCCTGACAAATTACAGCAAATATAAGGAATTTGCAGCCTGACAGGATCAAGTTTGCTTGATTTCAATCAACATAGCACAAGCTTCAGAATTGTGAACCATCAGCCTTGACATTGTGAAGTTTTTGTTTAGACTTAATCTTTGTCAGGCGATTTTGAAGTGTGTGCTTTACACTGAACTTCACTTGTGAATGCGATATTTTAATTTTTTAATGACTATTATTTTAATTTATTTTAATGAATATTATATTCCATATATTTCACATTCTTAAATATTATAACATATATTTTCATATATTAGGTAAGGTTCAACATCTTTATCTCAACTGTTGCAGGAATCCCTAATTTCACCTTTCATATCGTAACAGGTTATCGAAATCTCGAATTTTTTTATTGGTGTGTGTTTATTCGATGTATATGGGTGAAGTAATGTTAGATATACCGTCAAAAGAAAAATAATAAATTTGATAAATATTCTATTATAATATTTTCTGAAAGAGTCGTATGATTCCTCTTATTAGAGTTGCATGCGTCATCATTAATGGTAAGTGTAGACGTTTCACAATCAACAGTAAGGCAAGTTTCAACATTTTATGTACATTCTGAAGTTTTCTTGAAATAAAAATCATATTTTAGGCAATGCAAAGCTCATTGCTCAAGGCAAAGACTCATTCGATAATAGCTTTAAAAGACAATCTAAAAAAATTAATCAGTGACAAGTGAAGTAAGAATTCCTTTTTAATGCTGAAATGTGATCTTAAAAGCCAGGCTCTCTTGTGTTATTTGGTGAATTTCACTTTCTTCTTTAGAAATAAATAGACACTATAGCTGTAAATTTAAATTGATTCTGAGGGGCACAGAAACAAATGTTATTGAGCCATGCGCGCTTGATTTGATTCTGCTGGAAACCATGCTTCTTTCTCATCAATCAATATGCCATGAATAAACCACTTATCGTTAGTTTACTTCTAAAACAAATACACATTATTTTTTACCTGCCCTTTACTTAATCGATGTTTAAGTTCACTGTAAGATTTATACTTCCTCAACATCTATACTTATTTGTCTATCTTTTCCCCTTAATTCGTCAAGAGACAAGTGTTTTTATCAAAGTAAACATTTTGTTTCAAATATTGTAATGTAATCATTATATATTTTCCAACTGGGGGGTAGGGCTAACTTTTGTGTTGCCTATACGCATCAAAATACAGCATGGCTCTATATACATCCAATTTATCATCTTTCGTCAACCAATATTACAGTAATATGTAATAGCACTTAACTCGTATAGGCTTACCTGGTTAAGTGTATGCGGCGATCAAAGCAGATTTTATATCTGATCTGAATACAAAAAAAAAATATTTAAATTACTTTTATAAAAAAAATCTTACACTCCTCATAATCAAAAGAAGACGAAACTGCTGCATTGACCTTCATTATAGAGTTGACGGTTTGTTCTGTTTGTTTGTTTTTGTTTTGTTGTGTTTTTCTTTTCGGGTGGGTAGGTTGGTGGGTGGTTGTTTTGTTTTAGATTTTATTGTTTTGTTTTTGTTTTGGGGGTGTTTCTTGGGGGGGGGGACAAACGTGCTATAGACAGTCAAAAAAGTTGAGAATGTGTATATTTAACTGTCAAGTCGGCCAGTCAACTTGGTATCCATTTTGCAAAGGCATCCTTTTTAACGGTGTATCTTAGACTCCATTAAACTCTTAGTCCTTAACAGTAGCGTCACTATGGTTGGTGTCACACAGTGCGCTAACTCATGGCGTCACCCCTAAGGACCTCCTTCTTGCACAAAAATTCAAAATCTTTATAGACAGTCATTTTGGTGTCACCCCCTCTGAAGGTGTCACCCTGTACGGTTCCAACCCCCTCCCCGTGTCGCCACTGGTCCTCAATGATGGAAGAAATAAAGGATGAAACAGTCCTTGATATTTACAAATTACCATATAATGTCCGATTACCAATTCTGAGTCGCTACGTTCTTTCAAAAGATTACAGACAACACGATACAAATGTTACGATGATTTTAAACTCTTTATTGATTCAGCAACTGATTAATACTAATTGATTAATTAACTTACTATATATATATATATATATATATATATATATATATATATATATATATATATATATATATATATATATATATATATATATATATATATATATATATATATATATATATGAGATTTTTTTGTTTCAATGTCAAATTACATTAGCTTAAAACTGAAACTATATCATGTTCTCACTAATTATTTTTTTAAATTACGCAGGTAGTAAATTAGTTCGTTGTCAAGTTAAAATCACACGTCATTACATTTCCATCGGGTCTTCAAGCATGTGTTCTCATGTTCTTTGTACAACTCATTTATTTTTGCTACAGCAAACCAGTTGCTTTTTTCTGAAAACTAGTATTATAGCCGTCCAATTTAGTTTTCAAATGAACCATAGCCTCGAATAAATGTTGCAAACATGAATATATGGTACACTCAATTAAATTCCCCTTAGCAAAATAGAAAGGCTCCAAGAAACAGTTCAGGTGTCAGTTTCAAAGACAAATTATTCATTATAAACATTTTCTAGAAATGAACAGTTAAGTGGTGCGTGACTGTTTACACTCATTAAATTAAACCTCTAATACTGCTGGTGGCAAACACCCTCTCCGTACCCCCAAAAAAATACAACCATTTTGTATCAAGTATTTAAAAATATAAAAATGGTTTATTAGTCGAAAACCAGCTATTACAATATGGGTACTAGATCTGTTTGTACTAACGTAAAAATTCAGTCCAGTAAAATAGATATAAACTTATTATATTTATTCCTTTGGGAAGTCTATATTTTTTGGGTAAACACTTTAAGGTTAATACATGTGACTTACGTAGGATAAACTATTATTTTGTCTGTATGTCTAGTACTGCATGAGGTGATTTTACCTCCCGCTACATCACGATAGACCTCTTTGCCGTCTTATTAACATTGTAGGCTCTGGGCAAAGCAATGCATTGGTCCCCTACCATCCCTACTATTGATTAACAATATGGGCAGCTTGATGCCCATAGAAGCCTGAGGCCCTGGGCAACTGTCCATTGTACCCATGACTTAAGACGGCACTTATAGACCTGCTGTAACGTCATATTACAGGGAAACAGTGGTACGTTCCTGCAATTGCTTAACAACGTTCATGTACTTAACTGCGCCCAAGGACAACATTTAACGAAACATTGTAGGTAAATAATCTGAATTGTATATCTCGTCATGTGTAAATAAAACCGATAATTATTACATATTATGTATTAGTAAGTTTGGCGAAGGACAAGTAGGTTTTATTACATCTTTTGGCGTGTGTGTCGGAAAGTTTACGATCTCTGCTGGGTTTGTTGTTGTTTTTTCATTTTCACTAAATGAACAGTTTTAGATTTTAAAATCATTTTTTCATGTGTACTCAATACATCTGTCCTGAAGGTAGATCATTTTAAAATTTTCCCCACTGCACTAAAATTTCAGGTTCTTTGTTCGACATTATGAGTCAAATTAGCTTCCTCAAACTCTAATTTTCGATTCAAAGTGATAATTTGTTTTGCATCTTGTCATCTTATATATGTATTAAGTTCTGTTGATAATTGATACTCCCTAGTGTGCGTAGATGAATAAAATTATCGGGATCATATCTATCGATTTTTCCTACAAATAGGATTGACAGGCGACCCTATTAAATAATAACATCGCTGAAGTGAGTGGATGGGGTTAGAAGTTGAACAAATGTTACGGATATCACCTAACACAAATTGATTATATAAAATTCCAACTTGAATATTAAAGACAATTGTTTATATAGTGTTTATTGCTTTGTTTTGTTTTGTTTGTGGTTGGGTTGTTTAATTTGTTGTTTTGTTTGCTTGATTTTAATTTATCATATTTAAATGAAATGAAATTAATCAACGATGTATTACAGTCTTTCATACTTTATAAATTTTAATTGATTTTAATTGTAGCTTCTTCACCTATTTTGGGCTCCTAATCCTTACAGAAACATCGACAATTATTTTAAGAATATGATATGTCCTACACTGACAGGCATCTGGTATTTTAAAAAATAATATCAAACCCAGTAAAAAAATCTTAGCTCTTTAGCGATTTA
>JAEAOA010002345.1:8065000-8070000 GCA_016746295.1 Potamilus streckersoni | reverse complement strand
GTATCTTGTTAATAATTGACTTTGGTCATTTGTGTTCCTAAGAAACTTTTTGTTTTCAAATCGCTACTAAATCATGCACATATAAATGCTAACAGAAATGCCACACGTGCATTCAAATGTTGAATATTTGTTTCCTAAACAGTTTTGTTATAAAAGATTTTTCGTTAGAAAAAAAAAATCAGGATTATTTGTTTTCTTTTAGAAAAGACTGATATACGGTATGTGCAAATGACATGTTGAAAACAATGACATACAGTACATGCAGGCCCGGCCCTATGTGCGGAGACCAAGGCAGCATTCAGGGCCCAAGGCAGCAAGCGATGAGCGCGGGACCCAAGCAAAGAAACTGCATTGCGGAGAAGCGGGGAGCCAAGGCGATTGCCTCGTTCGCCTTGCCCTAAGGTCAGGCCTGGGTACATGTAGACGACATTATGAAATTACTAAGATACGGTACATGCAGACGACAACTACCAACCTGAATCATCAGCGTCACAGTCTCCGTCCGAATCTGTGCTGAAATCTTTTGTCGTCGATCTTGTTAACCAGGGATGCCAGACTCTCTGGGAACTTGAATTTGTCCCTACAAATTTACTTGGATCTAGAATATCTGCGACAAAAAACGAGGTGGACTGACACTTAGGTGGGGTTTCAACCCTCTGTCTTTTAGAGCTAGGTTGACAATCTTCGTCCTTCTCGTCTTTGTGTGGCGTATTTGCACTTCTCTGAGAACTGTTTGTTGAAACGTCTTTATCATAATTATCAATATCAACTCTTGTATCTTGTTTCATTTCAGCTCTTTTGCCTTCAATGTTCTCTGTATCTTTCTTCTTTGAAACATCTACTGTGTTTAAACTTCTTTCTTCACTTTCAGATGAATTGTCTTCGCTTTTGAAACTTTTCATACTGTAGGCTGACAATATCTTTTTCATTTCCTCCTTCATTGTTTCGCATTTCGAACGTTGAAGTGAGTTTGTTAAATCGAACGGATGCTCCATTTTTCTTGTCATCGTATCAGGGCTTCCAAACTAATAATGATAACAATAATAATAATGATAATAATACAATACTTCCTACTAAATCTTTACTATATTATTTTTTGAAATTCAGGTGAAAGTAACATAATCCGTTTAAATATCATTCAGAATCCATTTGTGGCTCTTGTCAGTCTGTGCATTTCAAAGCTCAAAATGACTTTTATGGAGCTAATTTAATTCCAACAGCTGTGTATTTAACTATAATCCTTCTAACGCCTTGGTTTATACTCAGTACACAAACAAATAAAGGAATACATTTTTAAACCAGAGACTTTCCCTTTACGCGCTCACACGGGGAGGTTCTAACAGTAACGCATGCGCAATAAAATTCGAATTTGTGCGAATGATTGCGACTGCAAACTGGCAAATGAGTGACAAGTCTATTTCCCATCGCAATCTAATTGGCTGCGGGTGTAATTGACAACAGGCAGGGGGAAATTAGATACTATTAAGACGCATTGAGGGGATAATGGACTGTGAACAGAGGCGAAACACTGGCAAATTGGATATTTATTATTGATTGATGCGTCTGTATAATAAGGCTGATAGTGATAGACCGGGCGCGAGGAGAGGGTGATATTGAGTCTATTATAGGGCATATTAAAGCAAGAAGGTTAACCCGGGGTGTGGACGATGTCACTCCGCCTAATAAACTGGCAACCTGGCTACCGCCACACGCTCCGCGCACAAATTAGTACTTGATACGGCAATGAAATACGATATAGGACAACACTTTATTAACGATCCATCATTTCAGAAAAAAAGTAATAACTACTCTTAATTATTACGCAAGTACTCGGTGAGGTAAAAAATCTAAAGTAACAAAATTAAATTCACACACTTCTTCGCTTGCTTGTTTTACCCGTTTGTTTCACTACGGTATTTTGTTAAATTTATTTATATAAATATTATAATAATTATATAAATTTCTTTTTTAAATTAAAATGAATCAGATATTACTTGCAGACGTATTATTCTAACATTCCCATGGAAATTAAAATAATATGAACCTCGTAGAATTTGCAAAATTGGTAAATCCGAAAACCGCCCAGGTCAGTCCCGGTCGGCTGCTTCTGTGAGTCTTTAAAGACGCTTAGCATCTATTTCTCAAGAGAGAGCTGCTACGGTCATCAATGCATTTAATGTGCCGTTAAAACCAACAACAAACAGGCAAGCAAAATGATAAAGAAAAAGAAAAATTAACAACATGGTCATTATAAATGCGTGCTCAAAACGTCATTAATAGATAGATAGATAGATAGATAGATAGATAGATAGATAGATAGATAGATAGATAGATAGATAGATAGATAGATAGATAGATAGATAGATAGATAGATAGATAGATCGCTATCATTTTAATTTAATTTATTCAATTAAACAATCGAACACATTTCTCCCACAATTAAAATTTCAAACACATAGATACAGAAATATAGAGATGACATAGACCGATTAACTGGTTGGTTGGCTAAGTTTGTTATCAAAAATACTGAATGGTTACATTGCCAAGCCAAGTTTACATAAACCTGGTAAACAATTTTTATGATTTACAAACAAATGTGCAAAATGAAACAAATTTCTGTACCGTGATAGCTATACCACGTGAAGATTAAGAGAGAGAGAGAGAGAGAGAGAGAGAGAGAGAGAGAGAGAGAGAGAGAGAGAGAGAGAGAGAGAGAGAGAGAGAGAGAGTTATTGTAACAGTTATTGATGTGGACAATTATAAAATTTGGAAATATTGTATACATGATTCTCAGTAGGAATTAAGTATTATATATATATATATATATATATATATATATATATATATATATATATATATATATATATATATATATATATATATATATATATAATAATTAAATATTTTTCTCGTATTATTATAGAGTGACATGTGGACTTGTAGATTGTATTTACTAACATGCCAACCCACTCACCTACATCACTACTTACATACTTTATGTGTCTGAAATGAAATTTTTAAAAATAAAACATTTAAATATTAGTATACGAATTCCGATAAATTATAACTTTTTTGCATCCCAACGCGTATTACATCTCCAAACTTTGACATATATGAGATGAAGGTCACCTTGAGACTTATATACTAAACCAATGATTTGTGTATTTGCAAATGTTTAATATTCTTTCCCTTCTTAGAATTTTGTTTTACTTATTTTTCTCATTCGTTAGCAAAAAAATTGTTGGAAATTAATACATATAAAAGCTGCTCAAATACTACGAGATCCTTAATTATCTTTGAATTTAAGTATATTATCACTGTATTTGTGACGTATTCAAATATTGTTGTATGTATGAGGTACTCAATTATCCTTGTATGTATGAGGTACCCAATTATCCTTGTATTTATGAGGTACTCAATTATCTTTGTATTTATGAGGTCCTTGATTATCCTTTTTTCCTTCGTATTTAAAATGCATTTTCATTGAAACGTATTGGTCTTAACTCAGCTACAGAAGAATATCGATACTTTCTCACATAATGTGATACTTCTAATTGTATTAATATATGTTTTCACATGTTATACTTCTAATTGTATTAATATATGTTCTCACATAATGTGATACTTCTATTTGTATTAATATATGTTCTTGAAAAATGTAAGAATGTTACAATAAGAGAATCAATACTGAAATTACTATGAGTGGTTGTTTAAAAAATTTTCAACCTGTATTTAGTTTGTAATAATTAAGAGGGAAAAATATAATTATCCGTATATAGTATTTTCGAAGAAGACATATTTGATGGGTTATATGTTTTAATGGGAATTCTTTTTATGTTAATTTTTTCAAAGATGAAATGCGAGACACCATCTACCGCCCAGGTGAAAATTTGTGTCAGCAATACATACCGTTAATTAAAAGTTCAAGCTTTCTGTCATATTTCTAATATCTTTTTACATATTGAATTCTCTAAAATAAACAATGATTTGAAATTTCGAGAATCATATGCCCGCGTGAAAGTATATAATTGTTTCGATTATTCATTCAACAGCTTGCACCACTGACCAATGCTGACATGACAAAGAGATGTATTGGTCAGTTTTCGGGCACTCGTGATGGTCAGATGGTTCTTTGAAGGCTTCCCGTGAGCTCTCAAATTCTACTTTCCCACTTGTGTAAACTTTTGGTGAAGTCGATCGGGGTGTAATTAGGTCCTTTTGGGATTACTCCGCAATAAAACTCCGATCACTCCTTAAGGACACACAAGATCTATTACAAGGTAAAAGTTAAATTCAAAAGAAGATAAACAAATGATCAACCGTAGGAAATGCTCTTAAACACGAATCAAACACTTCACAGAACCGCTATTGTCCGACCTCGCGGATTCGACAACTCTACTGTTTATTTTCCATTTAATCGTAAAGTTCGAAATCGGCAACCAATTTACAAGCCATAGAAAACTCTATTAAGGTAATTAAATCTGTAGAAAACGAGTCATGAAAGCGTCAGTCTCACTTAAGTTTGAACACTGAGTAAAAAGAGCTTTGCAAATACTGTATGATAAACTTCTATATCTTCTTACCAGAATGAAAAAAAGAATTGAAAAAGGTCAAGTAAGATGTTATCCCTCAGACAAATCACGTGATGTAAATTAACTGGATCATAACTACGATCTGCGTGTAAGGCTGGTTTGACATTTCGAGCGTGTACACTGTAAAAATGAAATTTGGTGATATATCTATCTGCTAAGGTTGATAATCGATCGAGATATCATCAATATAGGGATGGAAAGAACATTTGCAATGAAGTGCGAATGGTAAATATCAAAAGTTATCAAAAGAAAAAATAAAGCGAAACCTTTTCTGTCGTGTATTGAAATATTAGTTTCCATACTAAATTTACAACAAAACTTAAGCTGTCCAATATATATATATATATATATATATATATATATATATATATATATATATATATATATATATATATATATATATATATA
>JAEAOA010002345.1:8040000-8062500 GCA_016746295.1 Potamilus streckersoni | reverse complement strand
AAGAAGTTTTGCCCAAAAGATGAAGCAGACTATTGTACTAAATGGTGGGAGCATTAGCCTTCATCGCTTTGTTGTCCAGGCAGAATGCCTGTTTGACCAGTATGGGAAACAGATGTTCCAGTCATACGGTCGAAATAAGAGGATAGGGGTGGAAGGGGAGGGGATATAGCATATTACAATCCGGTTAGGTTTATCTGGCAGTCACTTTAATTCAGCTATATTATTTTAACAATTTTGAAAAGCAAATCAGTTTAAATTACATCATTTTTATCAGACAGTCTAGTAGAAAAGACATTTTATAAGCATTACGATTTGATTCCGCTGAACAAGACTTCCGCCTTTTTTAAAAATCACTGCCGTCTTCAATCTATATTAGTTAGTTAGTCTGTGAATTAATTCAATGTTCTGTGAATTAATTAAATTATCTCCGTTTAGCTAAATTAAACTGATGACATTTAAATCGTATTAGTTAATAATGATGACAAGGTAAATCAGTTAAACAATGTTAGACTGAATGAATTTTTTTAATTGATAAAACATCAGTCAAATGAAACGTCTGGGATGCATTTCTCCATTTCGCAATCATTGGTGGTGTTGACCTTTTCTGTCATAAGACTGCAAATCGAGTTCTTACGATTCCAAGGAAAGCATCACTGGCAAATAAATTTATTTACGATTTAAAACATCGTTTGCGTTGAAAGTTACATCTTTAGCTTTAAAAGAATTCCAAGTGTTCATTGAATTAAAATGATGCTGGTTTTCATGCACCGCCTGTCCTCCACCACATCACACACCCATTTTGCTAAAAAAAAAAAAAAAGATAAATTACTGTGTCCATTTTTAGCTTATAGGTTACAAGGATTAAAATAAAATGGAATATATAACATGGCTTAGACAAAAGAATGCTGACTTTTCTATATTGTTTTCAGACGAAATAAATAAAGGCACAGTATTTTAATTTAAGTCAGTGAAAGACAGGTGATATATTGTAATTGAACACTGGGAAAATTAATGTAGTTTAATAATATTCGTGCATGCATACTACTAAGAAAAACCAATTAATCTATGTTTAAAACGTAAACATTTTCAGATGAATTTTTCTAATTCATATCTTTCACTTTTCAAGATGGAAACAGACTTTCGTGATCCGTTAAGGAATATAAAGGAAGGAAAGATGTTATTGCTGAGACTTCGATTTGGGCTACATTGTTTCTGTAATAATTCTCTCTTTCTCTCTCTCTCTCTCTCTCTCTCTCTCTCTCTCTCTCTCTCTCTCTCTCTCTCTCTCTCTCTCTCTCTCTCTCTCTCTCTCTCTCTCTCTCTCTCTCTCTCTCTCTCTCTCTGGAATTGGATACTAGGCAACTAATGGTGGATGTGTTTGTGATGGTGTTCCAGCTGATAGGTCACGAAACAATCAATTTAAATTTATATAAATTGGCTTTTATCTCTTTTCTTTCTCTTAGTTCAAGACACCTATATTTACTCATGACAGTATATGTCAGACTTTGTGCTGATATGCAGTTAAATCGTGCCCACCTATCCACATTACATTGTTTAATAATATATTATAATTTATTATAATCTATTATATTATATTATATTATATTATATTATATTATATTATATTATATTATATTATATTATATTATATTATATTATATTATATTATATTATATTATATTATATTATATTATATTATATTATATTATATTATTCAGACACAAATGAAAACTCCAATGCAAAAGAAACTCTTATTGACACTAAAAACGATGTGGAATTATGCAGGTCTTCTTCGACCGAGTCAAAATTCTCCTTAGAGACCCCGTGGGGGATTGTAGATCCTACCCACCCAGCCCCAGAATCTATCTGCGAAGTTCCCTCAAAGGAATTTTTTAAAGTTAGACTTTCTCGTGTGAGGCTGTCTTCCCTTCCGGCTATAGATGAAAGATTGAAGAAGGACGCAAAGGATGAAGATCAGATACACGATTTGAGGGGAGTAACTATGTCGACAGAAGGGGTAACTACCCAAATGACCAAGAAGCTCGGTTTCTTTGGCAGACTCCGTCGCTGTTTCCTCTGCCTTGCTACTGATAGGCGGCATAGAAGAAAACAGACGACAAGTTTTCGGACTAATGAATAGTTTGATTAGCACTATGATTTTTTGGTGTGATTTGTATTCATTAATATTACGAAGTTTGATTGTATATCTACCATTGTTGATGTTGACGAGAATAAATAATTGTTATGAGGCTTGTTTTCCTTGTAATATTGTTCTTCTGTTGTTGAGAAAAATGGAGCTAAATTCGGTGCGTATTATTGTCTCAAATTTACTCTAATCAGCGACATTTCAATTTCCTTTTGGCTTTATAAGTAAAAGCCCTAATAATGTCAATCTATAAGATACAATGTTTCCGGTCAATTATTTGTCAAATAGCATCGTTTGGAAAGAGTATCATGATGAGTTTAAAGAAAACAATCCGTCCGTCAAAAGAAAAACAAACAAACAAAACGAACGCTTTGTTTCCAAGGAATTTTTAAATAAATTTGTCCAAGTGAAAGACGTTTCTAGGTTATATTTATCATTGTCAATTGTTCTCCTGCAGACAAAAGACAAAAGAATTGTACCGTTTATGACAATTATTTAAAAAACTTTAACATTTTTAACGGTATTTCATCTTTACTATGGTAAAGAGTATACTGTGCATAACGTTATTATATTTACCATCGGTTGTATACTTTTCTACAGAAGATACATACTACGTACTAACTTTGCAGACCATGCATACATACATACATACATACATACATACATACATACATACATACATACATACATACATACATACATACATACATACATACATACATACATACATACATACATACATACATACATACATACATACATACATACATACA
This sequence comes from Potamilus streckersoni, assembly GCA_016746295.1. NCBI lineage: Eukaryota > Metazoa > Mollusca > Bivalvia > Unionida > Unionidae > Potamilus > Potamilus streckersoni. Next base: position 8,059,581 of record JAEAOA010002345.1, on the reverse strand, counting down.
TACATACATACATACATACATACATACATACATACATACATACATACATACATACATACATACGTTTGGGCAAGATGGGGATATTTCAGACGCTTCTATAAATTATATTTAAAGAAAAGTAAGGCAAAATTCGATAAATGCCAGTTTTCTTAATTCACCTTTACAGTAAACAAATGTCAAGCTACTTAATTAGTTTAGCTTATTTCTTCGTTTAGTTTCATTAATTTTCTAAATTTCTTCACATCCTTACGAGCCATACAAGAGAAGCATCTGAGCTACATCCAGCATCTTGAAAGCATCTAATATATTTCCATAATTGGTCATGCGAGAGCTAAATACGCTGTAATACCCAATCCTCCTTCTTTTTGTACCATTCCTCGAAAATTTGCCTAGTCGCAATCGCGAAGAATTACTCACTTAATTCTAGGATTAGGTTTAAATCGACCCGCCGGCTCTGCATCGGTATACCGTCTTTACACATGCATAACGCGCAACCAACTGAGGAACTCGTAAACCCAGATCTGCGATAGCATAATAAGCTGGGAGATTTGGGTCTACACTTTTCGTGCTACTTATAATTTTCAGCTGTTTGCAGTTAAGTGCGCGTTATGCACAGCTAAATTTGGTAATTGTTCACCTAGCATAGCGTTGATATGTACAGCCTCAGTACATCGCACCTTATGCGATAACTTAATAAATGCGATTTAAGCGATCAGAATTTAATTAAAATGGTAATGCTTCCAGATGGGTGCTATTGTTTACCATTGTTTGTCTAAAGGGGATTCCTTCCTTAATGCTAATCACCCGCAAATTAAATACTGCTTTGCTCTCTGAATAGCCAATGCGTCGAGGCGTAAAGTCTGAGAGTGGTATATGCCAGGGTAATGGGCATCCTAACAAGGTTTCAAACATTCAATTTAGAAGTAACTACATTAGATTTGTGCCGAATTACTGTCTCAATTGAAGATTTATTCCGATATTGAGCTTGTTTCGGCACTGGGAAGCCACTTATAATGCATGGCTGGTATTGAATAGGATTTGATATATGGTTCAGCCTGAAGTGGTCCGGTACAGAAGCTTCAATTAGAACCCATAATTGGCTGATATATCCCTATTTATTTCAAATGATGACAAATTGAGGCCATCATTATTTATTGTAGAGCTGGACAATAGATAAAATAGGCATTAAAGCAAGTAAAATAGTCAATCCCAAAATCTCATGATTGTAGATGGAGTCTTACGTTTTGTTGCAAAAGTTCGTCCCCCGTTTCCACCTAAGTCATTTGCTGATTCCCAGGCTTGCTTGCATTTTTCATTAAAAGATAATAACAAATACGGGTTTTACGGACCTTGTAAGTCTCTCCGTCCACCATATATTTTAATTGTTAAGAAATTGATCTAGAGGATACGGAAAGCCGCGCCAAAAGAAAAAAAGCGTCTAAAGGAAAGCGTCTAAAGAGCAGAAGCCTTTGCTCAATGTAGACAAAATACTGCACCTTACCTCACAAATAGGTCATAGCACTGAAAATACATTTCTACCAAAAATAAAAAATGTAAAAAAATGCGTATGTGGGAAATACATGCAAGCTCCATCTACAGCATAGTAGGAATGTTTACTGCCTATAGTATTCATTAATACAAGTTTATAATTATAAATGGAATCGTCTGAGTCAATATTAAGTAATTCATTTTGGTGGATGTGACGTCGATATTAATGCTATTTTAATATTTTATGATTAAACTGCAGAAACACAATATATCTCCGGTACACATTTTATTTCTGTAATGCCTTCGATAGGGTGAAGTACGTTGAAAATGCACTGAGGCAGTATACCGCTTAGAGTCTTGTAAAGAATACAATCTTGTAGTGTTCGTGTAAGCGCTGATAACCGGCACAGATTACGGTATAGATCAGAGGGTGGGCAAGAGGTCAAGTTAAGCCTGTTACAATTAAGAACTGTGTTTTTAGTATTATTATATCGCCGTCCTTCAGTGAGTTCTAATCCTTAAGTAACCGCTGCAGAGTTTGAAAATTTTAGATACTTAAAGTACGTTTAGTGACAATTTTAACTTAGCACACACTCATTCTTCTGTAAAGAAATGGGTTTCATTAATTAAGTACTAGTTTTGTATTTATCCAGTTATCTTTCAATCGGATGGTTTATCTTGGTTGGGAAAAGGGAATAATTCGATCCAAGGAATTTTCTAATGCTCCTGGATAAGATTTGAAGGATAATCTGGATTAACCTTATATATATATATATATATATATATATATATATATATATATATATATATATATATATATATATATATATATATATATATATATATATATATATATATATATATAGATAGATAGATAGATAGATAGATAGATAGATAGATAGAGAGAGAGAGAGAGAGAGAGAGAGAGAGAGAGAGAGATAGATAGATAGATAGATAGATAGATAGATAGATAGATAGATAGATAGATAGATAGATAGATAGATAGATAGATAGATAGATAGATAGATAGATAGATAGATAGATAGATAGATAGATAGGTAAGTAGGTAGGTAGGTAGGTAGATAGATAGATAGAGAGAGAGAGGGAGATAGATAGATAGAGAGAGAGAGAGAAATAGACAGATAGATAGATAGATAGATAGATAGATAGATAGATAGATAGATAGATAGATAGATAGATAGATAGATAGATAGAGAGAGAGAGAGAGAGAGATAGATAGATAGATAGATAGATAGATAGATAGATAGATAGATAGATAGATAGATAGATAGATAGATAGATAGATAGATAGATAGAGAGATAGGTAGGTAGGTAGGTATGTAGGTAGGTAGGTAGGTAGGTAGGTAGGTAGGTAGGTAGGTAGGTAGAGAGAGATAGATAGATAGATAGATAGATAGAGAGAGAGATAGATAGATAGATAGATAGATAGATAGATAGATAGATAGATAGATAGATAGATAGATAGATAGATAGATAGATAGATAGATAGAGAGATAGGTAGGTAGGTAGGTAGGTAGGTAGGTAGGTATAGATAGATAGATAGATAGATAGATAGATAGATAGATAGATAGATAGATAGATAGATAGATAGATAGATAGATAGATAGATAGATAGATAGATAGATAGATAGAGAGAGAGAGGTAGGTAGGTAGGTAGGTAGGTAGAGAGAGAGAGATAGATAGATAGATAGATAGATATATAGATAGATAGATAGATAGATAGATAGATAGATAGATAGATAGATAGATAGATAGATAGATAGATAGATAGATAGATAGATAGATAGATAGATAGATAGATAGATAGATAGATAGATAGATAACCTTAGCAGTTGCTACTATAGGCAATCACTAAAATTTACCGTTTTTAATAAGACACAGAAGAAAAGCAACTTAAAAATCACAAATATAGATACCAACAGAAAGCTTGATTTGTGTCATGTTTATGATTGTAATTTTCGTAAAATTATCTTGAGACTCAATGAACTTATTTACTTCTAAAAACCATATAAACTCAACAGTCAATCTGCCAGCAGAAGACAAGTAGGATTGCTGATGACGTCATTCGAGAAATATCTATTGATAATGGTATATGTTTACCAATCGTAAAACAAAATTACTTTGATTTAAATTGTAAACAAAAATTCGTTTGCGTGGGTTCATAGATGGATTAACATGAATAACTGATTTCCATGGTAACTGAAAAGGACAAGTTTGCAGTTCTCGTATAAGCAATGAATGCTGCAATTTCGTCACCCTCTTGCCTACTTTCGGTTCCAGTTTATGAAAAACATTCTGTCTTATTTGAATCAATGTTCTTGTTGTTCTTTATGATATTTTCTTGCCGATTTTATCAGATTCCAGGATTAAAATAATTGAGCTAAATTGTTAAAAGCCATGGGGTGTGGTGGGGTGGGGTGGGGTGGAGTGGGGTAAGTGGGGTTGGGGTAGGGGAGAACATTTCTCACAAGTAATGTTATGTAAAATGTGAACGTGATTTGATGAGTTCGTGACGGTTACTATAATGTGCTCTGAGAAACGGTTACGAACCTATCGTCTTTCACAATTTCCATGTGCACATCACAGACGTAGAAATAACAGGAAGTTTTAAGACATTGAAGAGATCTGTATCATTAGTGCAAATCTCGACTGATTAAAACATTTGGTTGAAATGTTGAAAAACTTCAAAGTCGCTTGGATGAGAAAATCAGTTGAGATAAGTAGTTCTTACGTTATTGCCCTTTATTGTTTACGCAAAATCTTACATTAGATTTTTTCTCAAGATGGTAGCGTGCGATTTGAACTCAAACATATCAAGTTTCCTTGTTTCTCAAAACCGATTACTTCTATTTGGGCATTATTAACTAAATGCACGATTGACTTACCTCCTAAATCGATGAACTTTACAACGTGCAAAACTATGCACATCCGAACTGAATATTCCACAACATAATTACTCAATGAGCATGGTCAAATTTACGTTGTTTCAAAAACGCACAATAACACATTTTTACGATGAATTTTACTTAGTTAAAAAAATGCTTATTTAGATTGACTTTAGAAAGTCTTCAGAGAAAAATACGTAATGGGGTCAATAGTTTTGAGCAATTTTGTTAGACTCTTAACATATATATGTTTTCGCCTAGCTATGAGAGAGGGGTGACACCAAAATGACTGTTTATACAATTAACTTTTTTTGGAAGGAGGTCCATGGGGCGACACCATGAGTTACCGCACATGACTGTCTATTAAATGTTTGAATTTTTGTGCAGCAAAGCGGTCAATGGGGGTGACACCATGAGTTATCGCACTGGATTAAACCAACCCTAGTGACGCCACTAGTGGATAGTAAATCGCCATATATTAGACGATCTTATTTAGCGACGATTGCGCAGAGTGATTCCAAGCAAACTCAGAAATATTACGCAAAAAAAGATGTTACACCAAAAACAAGAAAGTAGTAGTTATTTATTAGTTTTCAAGTATAAGTGGCTCTGCTTGTCTCGTATACCTCGAAAAATCGTTCTGAGAGAACGAGACAAAAATATAAACTTGACAGTTGGTTTATCCTATCACAAATGATTTGCATTTATTAATAAACTTCAAATATTTATATATATATATATATATATATATATATATATATATATATATATATATATATATATATATATATATATATATATATATATATATATATATATATATATATATATATATATATATATATATATATATATATATAATTTTATTTTATTTGTATCATTTCAACCAGATCCGCATGTTTTGGTCTAGACGTGTTTGGTGTTTGACTTCTTCCATTACAACCTTAAGATTTACCTTGTTTCTAAAGTTTTCACAGGTATCAGATACTAATCATATAATATGGATGAAAAATAAAATGAATGGGGAAATGCGAACAACCGAATTACATCCATTCTTTTTAACTTTATTTGCAGGTATAGATAATAAATACAGGTTCAGTAAAATTTAATCACATGGCAATCCTGGGGAGAGGGTTAATATATTTGCATACGTGTTTGAAAAGTGAGTCAAATTAAACGTCCGTTTTTATGGCTAATAGCTACCTGGTAAAGCTGAGTGCATGAATCAGTAAACATATTCCCTCTTATAAAAGATGGCGTGTACACAGGTGTTTAATCGTCACTCATAAATGAATGTTAAAGGAATTAAATATAACTGGACATTACCAATTTGCCAAGTGTAGAAACTGAAGGAGACATGAAAATGAACTCATCACCGAAAAGTAAGTACAAACTGTTCACGGTGTCTCCAAGTAACGGGTGCATGTGTCTTTGTTGGACACGAGCTGAGACATGTAGAAAAATAAAAAAAATAAAAAGACAAAGTTCCTGAAGAGTGAATTTCTAAAGAGTATCAATGGATTAGTGGTTAGCATGCCAGAAGGGCGACTGAAAGATTGCGAGTTTGAATCCTAACATCGGTTTGACCCAGCTTGGTTACTGTGGTATGTCTTTGCGCAAGACACTCTGCTCCATCTATCTATGTACTAAATAACTTCTTTGGCGGTGGTGTGTAGTAAATAACTTGTTTTTGCGGTGATGTTTACCAAATAACTTTTTTGTGGTAATGTATGCTAAAACATCAAACAAATCGTCTACATGTCTGCTGTATAAGTAATTTGCATAGGGATGAATTGGGCCAATATGAATTAGCAATAACTAAAACAAGACATCAATCACCAGTTTAGATGTCTAGACAACTATATGACGACATAATGGCGGAATTTAAAAGCGGTCACCTTTCGTGGGTCCCCTGTGCAGGTGATGGTGTGCCCTATGAAAGATCTCCTCTTCCTCCGTTGCTGTCAAAAGAAGTACGTGCACGGTGCCTGTCTCCATTCCTATCGTATTTTTTTTCATCCCGCATTTCGGAGTGTGTCTGTGCACACCTGCTTACGTTCTTCTCAGAAGTTAATGCAGTGAATGATACGTAGAGTAAAATAGTTAGTGGAAACTAATGAGGATTATAAAACAAATGTAACAAATGCAAGCAAAGTAAATTTTACAACTCTAATGCTTCAAAAAAACCTTTGATTAGCTTTTAAGATTGTTATAACAAATTAGTTTTGTCGTGTGTATCGCTCTTTCCACCTGGCAGGTGTTAGACATGGGAACCAAAGAAGTATGATTTATCTTTTTCACAATACGTCAGAAAAACTCAAGTATCAGAAGGAAGCCGCATAAAAGTTCTTAGAACCACGCGAGGCATGCGATATGACCAGTGCACGCACACAACGCTTCCGAATGAGGGTAATTAAAGACCAAGCGAAAGTCGATTTGACAACTAGCTCTGTAACGAAAAACAAATTACACAATTATAATTCCAACTGATTGAGCTCGCACCTGTATGGTCATTTAACCACTTTTGAAAATTATTTTTTTGAACTATATTCACTTACAACTTCTAGGATCCATCTTCTCAACTGAATATTATACACATTTGACGACTTCAGGATGTACTAAAAAGTCTCAGCATCGAGAAAACACGCCAACAGTGGCTGAGATTTTAAAATCAGATTTGGAAAGAATATAGGGTAGTGTTTTTCGGCTCATTACAACGATAGCTTATCTTTGTCACTCGTCGAATTGTTAAAAAAAATGATAGCGATATATTTACAGCCAACAATTCTTAGCTAAATTGCGCGCCGTTTTTACTCAGTTATCAATATTACAGATTATCAGTTTTGAGCAGATGTAGTTGTTAAAAAAGTATAATGTATGAACAGGCTTTGTATCAAATAATACGCTACATCCTGGTCAAACGAATAAAATTCAATTTTATATCACTAAAAATCATTATACAAATATTTTATTTTTGTAGTCGATATATTTAAAAATATCTAACTTGCCAATGCATCCTAATTTAAGTCCTCGATTCTTATACGACCTCTACCTGTAAAAAATTAAAACTAAGTTTGAAAGAAAAAAAAACCCTAATATAATATATTTACGATCTTTATAGAGCTAGTCATGCTTTATACAGATGTAAATTTTATCCTCAATCAAATTGCTAATATAGATATTTTGTGTCATCTTGGAATTACAAGCATTATATCATCATAGAAATACGCACTTATCAGATTAATACATGTACTACTATAATATCCATATGCATGTCAGAAGTAGCGGCACGAAAAGGTTGGTGGGATGGGATATGGCGCCTTCGGGAGCTTTTCAACAGCTTAATTTTTTTAAAATAGTATTTCACCTAAACCTCTGTAATGAAGGAAATTCTCAAATCTTGCATTCAGATGGAGGTAGGCGACTTACAAAAACTTGTAACAGAACATTGCCCCGGGCGCCTCGAACAGTAACGCCCACTGGTTGTCACATAGAACTTAATTTCCTTGATTGTCACGTCGTGTGTGTGTGTGTGTGTGTGTGTGTGTGTGTGTGTGTGTGTGTGTGTGTGTGTGTGTGGATCTTATTCTCGAACGCTCGCGCTGCTATTGATTGTCATGTCAAAGTACGTCTGAAAAACAAATCGATTCTGAACAATAAAGTTGCCACATTTATCTATAAATGAAATGTTAATAAACAGCAGATTATACGTAACTATCGAATTTGATAGTTGCATTGTAAACTATGTCCTTATTCATTTCCTGATAGAAGTAACAATATTGCTAATGTTATTATCTATATGTGTATCAGTTTATTGAACTCATATTTTTATCAAGTCGGAAAAAATCGAGTCGGAGCTAGACATGGGGCAATAATAATTCCCCGGTGGGCTAGCACGATGATCGTCTTTGTGTAGACTAATCGTGTTGATTTTCGTCCTTATACACGTAAAACTTAGAACATGCATGATAATTGGGTCATACAAAGAATATGGTGTTACATGGAAAATATTGACCGAAAAGATTATAGTTTGAAGAGTGTATTTAACAATGCCTTATGTGCGTAATGTAAACACTCATTATAACTAACCAATTTAATTTTATTGAAATAAACTCGAAATGTTTGAATAGGAACGAGCGTAAACTGAGTTGTTATTTTATAGTTATCATCAATAAAACGCCATGGGAAGTGATATAGTCATTTAATTGAAACTGAACCCCGTAATTAAAGAGTCGGTGTGGTCTTCAAAGCAAATGAATAACATAATTACTATCGAATCCCTCATCACACGAAGCATGCTTTAGCGAATAGGCTTGACAAACATGTTTGAAATGTTGCAATCCTGAGTCTGGTATTGATCTACTTAGCCCCCTTATCCCATGGAGTTCAGTTTTTATTTTATATAGTTTGGTATCACAAAATCGTGCTCTCTCTCTCTCTCTCTCTCTCTCTCTCTCTCTCTCTCTCTCTCTCTCTCTCTCTCTCTCTCTCTCTCTCTCTCTCTCTCTCTCTCTCTCTCTCTCTCTCTCTCTCTCTCTCTCTCTCTCTCTCTCTCTCTCTCTCTCTCTCTCTCTCTCTCTCTCTCTCTCTCTCTCTCTCTCTCTCTCACACATGCACAGAATAATTATAAGACTCAATAACCTAAAATGTACTCTTTATTATATCCCATAACTCGTGCAGTATAAACTGCGTTACAGATAGATACTCTCTACGTTTGAAAATAGATTTAGTCTACTTTGGTAACGAATCATTTTCATCGTATAACAGAATCCAATATGTAATTAACATTTAACTACCCTGAGGTAGAACACATTTCTTGTTTGAGTTAAACGATCTAGACACTGCATTTAAATAAGAAAGAGTATCTGTCAAAGCAAGACATCGAGAATAAATGTCCAAACACATTATTAATATAAAGGGTCCACATGGATAAATTAATATAAACTTCGTTTGCCGTCAGAGGTAGTGGAACGAGAGCTTCAAATCTTTCTTGAGTGCTCAGGCAAACGTTTGTACCTAGCAAAACATGTATGGTCGTTATTTTTACATCATCAGCAATCCTAATGAGCCTTTTCAAAATAATATATAAAAACAATATAAAAATGTTATCTTAATTTAGCCATACTTCGCTACTGAGATTCGAATTAGGTCACTGAAATACGAAACATACTGGAGTAATAAAAACGAAATTGATCTGTATCATAAATTATGTATATGCATTATGGACAACTTATATTTCTCGTATCTCTGCATCTCGTATGGGGAAAAGTAAAATATTACAATTGAAGTTTCAAAAATTACTAGACCAGCATGACATGGTAATGTTTGAAAATCATTAAAACAAAATTTTACGGTCTACACAGACTCGACGATATTATTTTAATCATACCATAAAATATTTTGTGAATACTATGTTTAAATTTAAAATAATAATAAATAGTACTGTAATAAATTTGGAATATGCGCATTTGGTTATAGCGCTCTGTTTTAAGGAATTCTTAGAAATCTGTGATTACCTGCCTGATTATTGGAACTCAGTGCATTGAAAATATTCTTAAGCCCGTAATAATTAGACAATTATTAGTAGCAAACGTTACGGAATGAAGTATTAGTGTGTTTTCATGATGACATGGTTCACTTTTAGCGAATTCAGGTCAAAACCGCACGAGTATCCTTGGAGTACGATAGTCCATATTAAAATCTAGTGGTGTACTTTGTTGCAGAGGCAGTATATACGGTAAGAGACCAGTAAATTACACAAAGGAATAAACAATAAGGTACTCGGCAGATACCGTTCATGTTGCCATGGTGGCATATGTGATGCAGTTTGAATGGTGCAGTGTGCCTTGAAACCATAAATTGACTGGCCTTAGGTGGCGTAGTTAAAATAGTTCCCTGTGTTAGGGGATAGTTGCATAGTTTCTACGGCTTGAACTGCTGACGACATGGAAAGTTGATGAAGAGAAACCATGCAAAGGTAATGATTGATAGATATTTGACAAGTTATGAGATCAGTGGCTTTGCATAAAATAGAGAAAAATTTATGCATAGAATGGACACGTCGAGCTTTATAATTTACAACTGAAGTTGTGTAGAAGTCTTTGGAAATTTGGAGAAAACCTATGGCTTCTAGCAGAATCGCGCTAGGGTTTGACGCCGCTCGGTCAAGCAAATACTCATGCTTGTTACAGTACCATAAAGCTAAATTGTAATGAATTGGAAAGTTTTCAAAGAGACGAAATATTTCCCGAGCGTGAAATAAAAGCAACAGCATTCGTATCTAGAAATAATCCATATTTGTTTGCACGTTTGAAAGGGATTAACGACTGGTCAGAGCATGTGAAGTCTTTCACAAAGCTATAACTGCTAAGCGTTCCAACTAATTGTTAATTGAAATCTATATATTGACATCTCTGATTAGCCAGTTTTCACCCATTCGATCATTCATACAGTTTACAAAATGAAATTAATGATTTTTAGATAAATGGACTTTCTAGTGTCCTGTGAAAACGTGTGTGTGTGTGTGTGTGTGTGTGTGTGTGTGTGTGAGAGAGAGAGAGAGAGAGAGAGAGAGAGAGAGAGAGAGAGAGAGAGAGAGAGAGAGATTATCCTAAGCATTTGCAGAAAGCTTTTGCTTTTGGGATGAAAAAGCAATGATAGTTAAATAATTACACAACTCTGTACTTTTTGGGGGGTAAGTAAAGACATTCATACAAGCTGTTTCTGGCTCGGTCATTATTTTCAGTCAGATATCATTCAAATTGATTTCTAATTTCATGTAATATACATATCTGAAACTTTTTCATTTATTATTTAATTGCCGCTGTCTCCAACCTTTAATTTTCTTTCAGGAATGCCCAAGAATTACATCAAAGAGGATCTTTTAGCTGAAATTTCAGCTGCCAAATTGCAAAATATTCCATGCAAAGCCCTAGATTATTACGTCAAAATGAGTTAACGTATGAAACCGCCAGGGTGATCTTCCAGAGTTTACAATTGAATAAAAACTAAAAAGAAGCTATAGTTAGATACACAAGGCACATATCAATATAGTGTTTCCCCGTGACACGTTAACTTGTTCGTCATTTCCTATATCCAATAGTAAAATTATCGGCAAGTAATATTATATTTGAATAAAGGATTGATCCAAGTGACAAGTTGTTCAGATATTTAGTGCCAGCCACCCAGAGGGAACCACAGAGTCAAGATTTTGGTTGACACAGAATATCAAACCAAAATGTAATGAACCAATAATATAAATTGTAGTAAGCGACTCTCCATCGTCTGGATATTGTTTGTAAACCTGAATGTGTGTAAAATTATAATTCGGCAGACTCCAGCGGAAAAGAGACAATCGCCAAAAGGTTTTTGCAGATAAATGTGCAAGCTGCCACTATCACAGATTACATTACTGTACATCAACGAAAAATCAGATGATCTACGGGTGCATTCGGCATATTTGATTTTGTAATCTTCTCTTCCCCACAGAAAGTACAAAGATGTGCAATGGCTGTAAGGAACATGTCAAAATGGGTACACAGATTTATTTCACATTTGAAGATTGTCATTTCTAATAATGGCAGACCCAGTCGGGTACTTGTAATACAGTCAATATATGACAGCAATATCAGCTTTGATGTTACTGAAGTTGCGAAGGCCAATGAAATCGAGCTTCTTTTACTGCCACCACATTCTGCTCATGTTTTGCAGCAACTAGATTTGACCATTTTTCAAAACTTACAGCTAATCTTAGCTACGCCAATAAACCTCAAAGTATTTGTAAATAAAAATTTCCTTTAGTTTTATACTGTGCCATATAATAGTTCTCGTCACCAGATGATCTAAAGGATGCATTCGGAAAGACTGGTGTCATTCCCTTGAACCTTGATGCTATTAGCAAAACACAGCTAATGGAGTGCCATCAACTGATATAATAAGTATAGTATTGGCCGCAACTATCACATCCTGCATCTACAGCTATTTCACAAACAGGTACACTGTGTACAGCTTGTGGGAGCTGTCTTGGAGGAAATCCACCGGAAGTTGAAGGGATATTACTACAGCATTATAAAGATATATGCCGTCCTATTCCAGCCAAGCCACTAACTGCAAAACAAAAAAGCAATTACTGAATCTAGAGTTATCAGAGGACATGAAAACATGCAATTGGGACAAAACTGGAAACTGAGAAGAAGATAAACGATGTGAACAGCAGAAAGAAGAAAGAAAATGAAAGGAGAAAACGAGCAGCTAAGGAGGAGAGAAGAAGATTACAAAAGAAGGTCTAAATAGAAAAGGGAAGAAACGTAAATATAAGAAATTGGTAAAGCAGAGTATATATATATATATATATATATATATATATATATATATATATATATATATATATATATATATATATATATATATATATATATATATATATATATATATATGGCATTTGTGGATCTTCAGGACACACGGTACGAATAGTATGGAAAAATGAGAACCAGCCTGGATATGGGTGAACATTAAATACTGTATATATGGGTTCGGGTGGCCAGGATTAGTTATTAATGTAAGTTATGTTTTAGGAAAAAGAATCTTTTGAGAGCTTATCCTAGCTGTAAGTGAAAAAAAATATTGACATTATTTTATTGATTTAATTTCAGTCCTTGCACAGACTTGAGTTTGGAACACTCATTACTAAATTTAGCACCTGACTCATTGACGCGGAAATTGAAAGCACATGTTTGAAACACGTGCAGGTCCAGAAAATGCCTCGGCTCCAATCCTTTCCTCTACACAGAAGCTGACATCCAGGACACTCAGAAATTTTAAAATATTATGTTTTTAATATCATGGTGTTTGCACAGGTTTACTATGGGAACTGAATTAGTACCGTGATTCCTTCAGAGCAACAATCCGAAGATCCATGAACCAGCTTAGATGTCAATGCCAATGTAAAATCGAATTAGTGTGATATGCAAGATGATTGTGTTACGAGTCTACTGCCATAAATTATGTAACCGAAGAATTAAAACCAACAAGTTCAGTCAAATCAGCAAATATTTTAATTCAGTAGGATATAAAGCGAATGCTAAAAAGGCACATCATTTTGAAATAAATCTGAAATAATTATAATTCTTTAGTCACTAGTCCAAGAGTATAGAGCATTCTGAATTAGTTCCAATGTTGCTCCGAATGAATTTCGAAAAGTTAATTATGTATATGTAGCGTTGATGTGCTAAGTCTTGATGTATGACAATGATCTGATCCAAAATGTCTCTAAATGGATTCACAAAAATACCAAAAAGTGATTTAGTCTGAAAATACTACTGAGCATTTTGTAATTCCAGTGAATAATTTAAACAAATACATAATCACAAATTGTAACTATAAACAAATAAAACTGATTTGGCCAAAGATGTTAAAATAGGGGTTGGGTAATTCTAATACAAACAACTTTACATAACTCCCTACCTGAAATTGTCCATGAAATTCGTAAACAGGGTCAGGTATATTTAGTTACATTTCAGCAAGCTACATTTGAAAGGGCAGGTCGACCATGCATTTCACGGGGCAATACTTATGTCCTATTTTTGGGTTCAAGTAAACATTTACCTCCCCCCCAAAAAAAAAAAAATAATAATAATAATAATAATAATAATAATAATAATAATAATAATAATAATAATGATGATGATGATGATGATACTACTACTACTACTACTACTACTACTACTACTACTACTACTACTACTACTAATAATAATAATAATAATAATAATAATAATAATAATAATAATAATAATAATAATAATAATAATAATAATAATAATAATATATAACCTACAATCATAGACAAAAGTTAGTCATGTAAAATATTCATTATTTATAAAGGATATTATCCATGTAGGCCAGACATCTACCCTCAATTATGGACTTAGATTTAAAAAAAATACAAATTTAATATGCTTAACATATAATCATGGACAAAAGCCAACACACAATACAAATTAAATATTCTCTTAACACCGGCTATTGTGTGTCAAGGAACACTATTGCGGATACAAAACGTTGCAAACAATAACACCCAACAAAAAAGTAAATTTCCAAGTAATTTTAAAATTCACACAGGCTATTGCCCAAGACAACTATCCCTTACACAGAGCAAACTGGTCTATTTACACTAAGGACCATAGTTTATTAAAACAACAGAACAGAGAAAACGACAGGATTCATTAACAATGTAAAGTCTTGCCTTTACAGTGATGGCAGCACAAAATCTCAAATCCTAAGGGTCAGTCTTTAATTAGGATCAGTTGTGATATACATATAGAACTTGTTTCAAACGTTATTATCTGTGAAACCTTTAATCTTTTAAAGTAACACTACTCTATAGATCAAATCCTCTTGTCTTAATGCTAATCAATGTTTATAACATAACTTAAAAGTGATGACGGTAAAAGAAACCAGCTACCTTCACGAGACACTTTCATTGTGATACGGCTCATTTATAAATGCATAGATTTTATTTGTCTTCTACTTAAAAGATAAAAAGTTCCGTGGAAACTATCTTCGTTAAAACTATTCTCATCACAGACTTTGTAAATAAGTTATAACAAAGCAAAATAAACTTTTAATTCGTCTCAAACGTCACTGCCAATAAAGGAAGCTAACGTGTCCATGCTATATGTTCATTCAATCAACGCTTGCCATAATACATAGACAATGCTATTTTCTTGATTCTGATATTACAATTGGTAAGGACACATATTTCGCAATGGAATCAATAAAACGACTTCGAAAGTGCAACCAGTATAATTGTTATTAGAAACAGTATATTCTATTCATTTAATTTGCTAATATGTTGCTCATCGAAGTTATTTAAGGGATTGTATTGTGCATTCCCAACAAGTTTGTTATTAATCAGGTGCATAATGAACGACCCTGGCTTTAACCTTTCGAACTCAGCTTTTCTTTATGCCATATTTGTCCATGTAGTATGTATGATTTGATTCAGCATATCTATGTGCAGTATCGTGTATATTCCGCAATTAATTTCACTCTCAGTCCAAAGTAAAATGTCTTAGTCTGTCAAGGTTCAGGTTTCACATCAGATACCTTTAAACTTGCATCGTGTGTTATTTAGGTAACACTGTTAAAACAAGGACAGTCGAGTTTATAATTTTTCATACAGACATCAGGAAATGTTTTACAAAATATTACATAACATCAGGTAGATAACCAAATATTTTAAAGATTTCAACTAGTTTCTTTGCAGCATATGCATAATGGTAATCGTCATTTAATTAATCATTAAATAATGAGCAAAGAGTTTCTGCAGGCTATACAATTGGTTCAATTCAAAAAGCTGTCCATATGTTCAATTGGTTAAATGTATTTCCTCAAGAAAGGTGATAGTTTCCAAAATAGAATGTAAGAGTTTCTGTACATTAATCGTCGCATAGACTTTTAGATACTGCACCATCCATAGTCCCATGAAATAACTATCTATAAAAGTGATAGTCACTTTAACTCCTAATTTATAACTTCTACCATAACTTATATATATATATATATATATATATATATATATATATATATATATATATATATATATATATATATATATATATATATATATATATATATATATAAAATGGCTTTCAAAGTGTTTGTATAAAGCAATTAGATATACAAACTACGCAAAAATTTGGAGTGGGAGAGAAAAGGGATTTAGGCTGGATTGAAACCTTGAAATAGAAATTACGCCAAGTAACCTACAAAAATATGTAAAGATATGTGTGCACTGTCCTTGGAGTTTATCTACAGTGTTTATCAATGATACAAAGTTGCAAACCATGTTGACATTATACGATAACTTTCTCGTTCATGTGCTACACATGATGGGATGTATTTGATGTTTTTGTTGTTGCTGTTTCTTAAACAAATTATGATGTTGTAAAAAAAGATTATTTTCAATTAAATACGAAAATGTCTCTGTCTTATTCTCTTTCTATCTTAGTCTCTTTCTATATGTCTGTCTGTCTGTGTCTCTCTCTCTCTCTCTGTGCATTTATGTATGTATGTATGTATGTATGTATGTATGTATGTATGTATGTATGTATGTATGTATGTATGTATGTATGTATGTATGTATGTATGTATGTATGTATGTATGTATGTAACCACTCCGGTGACCTAGTGGTTGGAGCGTCCTCTTCTGATGCGGGAGGTCGTTAGTTCTATCCCCGGTCAAGTCATACCAAAGATTACAAAAATGGTATTAACAGCTGCCTTGCTTGGCGCTCAGCATTATGAGGTTAGTGTTAGTACTGGTAGACCTGGTGTCAGGATAATGTGACTGGGTGGGACATCATGCTATATGTCTGAGGCATTTTGCTCCAGTGTTAGACATCACTATAAACTGCCACACTGAAGACATCGTAGCGATATGACTGAAAAATTGTTAAAGTTACGTTAAAAATCATAATCACATCACATCACATGTTTGTTTGTGTGTGTGTGTATATATATATATATATATATATATATATATATATATATATATATATATATGTGTGTGTGTGTGTGTGTGTGTGTGTGTGTGTGTGTGTGTGTGTGTGTGTGTGTGTGTGTGTGTGTGTGTTATCTCTGGAAGAAACTGGAAGAAAGACTGCATGCGGAGTGGAGAATGCGTCATCTCTTTATTTTGGTTTTTCAATTTCCAGTCTAAAAACTGCGGATTAAGCAACAGAACGACATGATTCAATTTATTTATAAACGAATGGACCCAACTTTAATCAATAAAGATATCGTGTGCTGAAGTAAAACTATATAGAAATAAACAAGCACTGTCTTAATGTAGCTAATTGGTTTCCTTCATTGCAGTAGATACGACAAGTCTGACATATCGAAGAATACATCTTTTGGTGATTGATGTCGATAATTTCTAGGAAATGAACAGAAGCACCCCAAACTCAGATTTTAGACTAGTTTAATGTACAATGTCAGATTAGTACGACTGATTTTACCCCCGTAAACTTTGTTCAATTAAAGAAAAAAATCGACATTTGCTCTGAATATGCGAGATAATGGCCCCGATGGGCTCTATTTCAGAGATTTACTGTCTTTTCCTGACTTATCATCAAGAAAAAGGTTAGAACTTAAAATTGGTTTTTTACCCCTTCTGTCAATAACAAGACAAAATCGTGAAGAGAATTCCATAACGATCATTTAAGAAATAATTGACTCTGTTTCTGCACAAAATTGGCTTTTGATTGCCGATAAAGCCCGTAACGTTGAGTTGGATCAAATTTTTAACCAGACGGATGAATACTTGCCAATATACAAGCTATCATGAAATCTGAATTTGGAAGTTCCTCGGAAAGATTATTGCTCGAAATCCACTCACAATTTACGAAGCGTAAATGCCAATATAGTCCTGAACGGAATCTATGATGCTTATTGCTTAGTGTGGTTTTTTTTCATTATAATTAGATATATAGATTATATGCAACGATTTGTTTTTTATTCAAGTAGACTGTTAGTGTAAATAATCCAATTATGTAATGAATAATAGTCACAGATTATTGTTTGTAATAACTACAGAGTTCTTGAAGGTTTTTAAACTTTGTCTTTTTCAACATCACATAACCTAGACAGTACATCAACAAAACAACTGTTATGTATTAACTCAAAATGACACAAAAGTTTACATTACCACCAATCTTTATAGCAAAAAATGTAATGCTATATCGATCACATTGCGAGATGGACATGCAGGTTTTGAACGATAAAGGACACACAATGTGTTCTCAAACAAAAACATACATTCTTCCTATCAAGTCGTAACAATCCATTCATGACATCTTTGAATGTGAAGATTTGGTGCCGCTGTTTTGTCCTGAAGAACAGTTTTGCCTCATGGAATATGCGTCATTTTTCAGGTATTACGTCTGCAAGAATGTATGCTATCCCCATAACAAATTTCAGCCTTCTGCATCTATTCGTTCCTAACTGCTTTCCTATGTGATTTGAACTCCAACCCCTGATTACCTTATGTTTCCATCTCCAAAATTAGTAAGATATAAACCGTATACAGTGTTTTCTCCAACTTCAAAATGATGGATGTCACAACTGGAACCCCTTGCCTGAACTATATGGGCTCGTTTGAAAACTTGGGTCACACCAGACATCAAGGCTATAAGAACGTATATGCACGTACCATTACATACAATTCAGTCATTCATTTGAAATATATTTTACCTTGTATTTATAATATACATATGTTGTTTGGATTTCACAATATTCACTTTTTTAGAATTTATTTAATGTAGAATAAACAAGAAACTGATGTGGAAAGGAATTTATATTTATAGATCACTACATGATTAAATAAAGAGTTAAGAACAACAACCTCCTGAGTAAATTTAATACACACATTTTACGTGTATATGACCAGATTTGTAGCTTGCACATTTACCAGTTCATGAATTTAATTGCAATTAGTGTAAATCATGCCATGACAAGGTAATTAGAAAACGGTAATCAAGTGTTTAAACATTCAGGCTTCAGAGCGTGCAATTTATTTTAGTTTTTCCACTTGTTAAGAGCAGACTGGAAATGAAATGTGTCATGGTCTGGTCTAAGTGATATCTAAGTGATATCTGCATTACACCTTTTTTCACTGATGAAGACATCTTAATGCAGCTTTGTACAACGAAGCTACGTTCAACAGTTGATGTTTGCAACGGTGCCCAGCTACTTTCAGTCTACCATGAAGACATCCATGCGGACTGAATTGTGGCATATACTGATGTTGAACTACAAGGACTTTGCAATTTTCCCACTACATCAATGTATCTGGAACAATTCAATTGTTGCAACAGCAGGGAATCTGCTCGAAATTTCCATGATCAAGTTCTTAATGAAGGTCTCTATTGGTTTCTGAAAACGTTGGTGAAAAACAAGATTTTCAGCTATTTTAAAATTAGACAACTTTCTTTCCAGCAACCGTTATGAATTCTGTAACAAAATGGCCATCAACCAAATCAATTGTTGTATTATACTGTCAACAATTAGTTTTAACATAGCGATATCCATGTTCTCCTTTTGAAAGAGCAAAATGAGATGGGTTATCTTTGAATATGTCCATTAAAAAATGGCATTCCTCGATGAAGACAATGTAGTTGTATATTTA
>JAEAOA010002345.1:7252500-7352500 GCA_016746295.1 Potamilus streckersoni | reverse complement strand
TTACATTTGACACGTGTCTTGCTGTGGATAATTGGGATATTGTGAAAGATATTCTGGCAAATCCAACTTTTGTAAATCTTTAATAATAAAAATGCCATTTTGTTTGGTCATTTATTACCGTATGTAAATATGTTCAGTACACGTATTCTTTTACAAACTGCGATTCATCCCAAGATTTTTAGGAGAGCAGTTGTTTTCTGTTTGATATTTGAATTTCACGTCAATTTTTATGTCCGCTAAATATTTTCTAGCTTGTTGAATCAATGTGTTTTATCTTTTCTGGCTCCTCTCTGATAAACATCTTGGCACCCCACTTAAATTGAGTCTGTCTACTATATCAATAGTGAAGCTCATAAATTGTACTCCTCAGTGTCAACACTTCCCATTTTTGTCAGCATAATCTCTAATTTGAATACAATGTCTTTAACTGGTGGCAGCTGTAGTGTAGATTGAATCATCCCATTTCAGCTACATATTTTAGATTACAACTGACAGATTCAGCAATCGAAATTCAAGCAGCAAATACGGTTCTGACCATTTAGTTTCTGGGAGAGGATGTGGGTCAGCTGCGAAATCTTTTCCAGCGGAGATATTTTATTTTCTGATATCTCGAAATATTTTTTTTTTTGCAAATAATACAATATATATATATATATATATATATATATATATATATATATATATATATATATATATATATATATATATATATATATATATATATATATATATATTTTTTTTTTTTTTGAATTCCATATATTTACGGCATGCCTTATAATTTATCATGCTATGATCAGAAATATCGAGGTATACTGTGATACAAACATTTTAATTGGTACAGATGATAGAAACAGTTATGAATCAGAAATTTCCATCTGCGAATATATTTTAAAAAAAATCATTTGTTTAGGGTAGGCAACGAACATTTATCAATATGCTGACAAATTGTCCAGAAAACATCTAAAAGGCAAAATCAGATACAGTGGAATAACCATCGCTTTAATCATACTTCCACCCGCGTAAAATATTAAAAACTTTACTGAAATATTTCCTGGCAGGATAGTTGCAATAAAACAAATACATTTAGCCTAAAAGCTTTGAAGATTGTGATCAGTCAATTATGTCTTGAATGCTTCAGTACAGGTCTAATTTAGAGACAAATCGATTTTTATAGATCGACATGACTCTGTTCCATGACAGTTTGTCAATTCATTTGAAATCTAGAGCACAAGTCAATTCATTAGCTGGATCCTTACATTTGACACGTATTCTGTGCCTGACTACCTATATTTAATCGGCCTAATTGCTTATCGGTTGCTTTCATTTATATATATATATATATATATATATATATATATATATATATATATATATATATATATATATATATATATATATATATATATATATATATATATATATATATATATATATGTGTGTGTGTGTGTGTGTGTGTGTATATACACAAACACATAGTTTAATACAGACAATACTGTCATGCAGGTTATGATAGTATTGTTTGCATCAAACTATTAAATTTTGCCCACTATTATCAAAATTCTACTACAGAATCCAGAGATAGCACAGTTTGTTCAGTCTGGGATATATATATATATATATATATATATATATATATATATATATATATATATATATATATATATATATATATATATATATATATATATATATATATATATATGGCCAAAAAATCTTAAAGATTACATAATTCTAAATTAGAAAATAATTTATATAAAAATGGATCATAAACAAAAGGCAATAGACCTAGATGTTCGCACTGTTCTTTGATTAGTGAAAATACTTCTTTCAATATTATTAACACGAAACAAACTTTATGACATTTTGGCTTCATTGAAGATTTTAAATTGACGCTCGGTCAACGATTATTTATTTAAACCGCTCATCTGTTCCTTCTTTAGCGATACTTTTATTCCACAGTTATTATTTGATGCTGATTGCAGTCTTTTTATCTGACCAGGAGTCAGGGTAACATTAACGTAATTATATTACATTATTCTATTCGTAAATGATCTAATTGTGTGTTACATAATTTTTACATCAACGTTTCTCATTCGTCGACCAGCACCTTCAAGGAGATTGATTTATCGCTAAGTATAACAGCGATTGCTTTGTAAGTAGCAATAGCTCCAGCATCTCTATTAACTCTAGCTTTAAAATGTATATCGACTACCGATTGTCATGTCAAATCTAAATGTTCGAGCGAAAAGTAATAAATCTGATATAAAGTTATAAAATCCATTTGTGATATTTGCAAACCAGTATCGTTGTTTTAATCATGCCCCATAAACGTCATACGACTATGATACGCACGTGCTGCATGATTTTGAATCCAAAGATAGGTGGCAGTGGAATCGCGCATGAAATACTCTTCTATTGACTTTTAACTTCTAAATCCTAAATTGAAATCTGGATCTACATCAATAATCATGCTTTGTACATCCCCATTCATATTGTTGGTACTCTGTAGAATTAAAAGTATCTTTCACAAACATCATTGATGGACCAGCTGATCTTGAATAATCGTAGCTGTATCTTGCAAAAACAAGTATTGTTGTAGCAACGTCAACGTCTTTCTGAATTGATTTAATATTTTTCCGTTGATCAAGTGCGTAGCGCTATCTAATAACGCCATAATTCCATTATTAACAAAACCTACACTAACATCAGCGTTATATTCCCTATTATCTGCTTTTAATATTTCGCCCTTTACTTCAACAAATCCTTCAGCGTGTAGGAAATATCTGCTTGTATCATGAACGTGAAGTTCAATTCTTCAACGTTGATCTGGAATTCGTGCGTCATATGAATAATATTGATAATCACGCACAGTCTCATCTTTGAGTACCGATGGGTACATGTTGAATACGGGATCAATTATATGTTTGAACATATTTATTATAATTATCAACGTCTAAAAGGAAGACCACTTCCTGCTATCAGACTAGCGGTTATATATTTTTTCTTTTTCTGATAATGGCACTTCAGTCAACTCTGCTAGTGTTTGATTAGCAAATTGATGTATTATTGTACTTACATTTGCAGGCATCAATTCAGTGCTAGCTAATTTTACATGTACTTGAGGTCGGATCACTTGTCGTGCTAGTCTGCCTTTGATTGCTGAGAATGCTTTACTAGCAAAATTACCAACAGCGCCTATACCTTTTTCACGAACAACATCAATGGTTTTCATTCCTAGTTGCTTTGCAATCGGTATTGCTTTTGGGGCTATCCTTCTAAACAGTCCATGAGCAACGTCACCTAGTCCATATCCGTAGGTTGTTTTATATACCGGTAATCTAGAATTTATCACCCTGATCATGGTTGGTCCACGTTAGGTACTATGTACTATCATTTTTACTATAGTCATTATATTTAATTTCATTGCTTAGTATGATATAATAATCATCAGCGATTTCATTAATGAGAGATTGATACACATTAATATCTATGATAACGCCTGTCAATAAAGGTTTGCAAATATCAGCTGCTTCATTAATGATTTCTGGGAAATTATTGCCAGCTCGTTTTCCTCCAATCAGAATTTCTAACCGTTCAACATCAGCAAGGATATTGTTAGGACACTGAGTAATAAGATCACTTCCTAGACCACTTCTAGTTGCACCGCGAGCGTCTTGAGATTCTTCCTCTGCTGTTTTGGCTGGTTGTGGTGATTTCAATTGTTCCATCATTTTTTCTAAATGTTTATCTTGTTCTAGTTTTTTTGTTTTATTTGTTCCATTAGTTGTAATTGTGGGGATTGCGGTGATTCAAATTGTAATTGTTGTGGTGATCGTTATGGTGATAATAATTGTTGTAGTTGTTGAGGTGATCAATGTGGCTTAAGTTTTTCTTCTATATATTTACGTACATCCTCATCAAATTTGTTATAATCTATAATATCTTCTTCAGATAAGATTTCCGGAATATCAGCAGCGATGTGATATACATCACTGATCTTATTAGCACGTTTTAGAGATTTAACATGTTCTGGTTTTACATATTTTTGTCTTTCATAATATCCAATTATACATTATAATCATCCTTATCGAATTTGATAATGTTGGATGGTGCTTTACTGGTTCCTGTCTTCGTGTCACCGAAAAAGTCAATTATTGTATCCATATTATTAATAACATGAGTATATATTGTGTTCGATGTAGATTATCTACACCCACCACTAGATTGACAACGATAATAACGAAAAATAAACGACGTGCATTAACTGGTAAATGTGCAAAAATGTAGTACAAAAATATATAAATTTATTTCCATGTCTGATTCAGGGACAGATAGAGATATTGCTATTTCTTTAATAAAATTAGGTCTATCTGGATCAGGTAAAACACATTTTTTTAAAAAAAATTTAATGAGATGGCTGAGATGGAGAAAACTATATTTAATAACACCGTCTGTAGATTATCGGCATTGCTACGAATTAATTAAAGATTTTAACGAGAAAGCGAACTCAATTAATAAAGACGGTGACGACATTATTGATCTTATCAGAGATATTTATGAAGCTCCATCTGTTGATTACTTAGATGGATTCATTAATAATCTCGTAGTATATGATCATGAGATGCTGGACAAACAATCAAATCCAGCTAGAATATTTTCCTGAGGTAGACATAAAAATACTGACGTGATTTATGTTACGCAATGATAGACACAAATACCTAAGGTAATCAGAGATAACTGTAATATTTTGGTTGTGTTTAATGGAGTAGATAATTATATCCTGCAGAATATTTATTATGCTTGGTGTTCAGGGAATATGGACATGATCAAGTTTAAAAGCTTTTTTTTTTCAAGAGCACAAGCTGTTCCGTTCGCATTTATAACAATAAATCTATATGACTCAAGATCCAGATATCGTATAGGTCTGGATAAAATCTTTGGTTATTTCATAGCAGCAGGAAGGGAGAACGACAAAAATTGAATACCGCTTCGCACGTAAAAGAAATCGCAAAAATACGTCAATAATAGGATAACAAAACTGAGCTAACCTAAACGATTTATATTGCCCTGTTTTATCCGTATGGAAATATACTTGGACAGAGACTTTAGTTTAGCGTTATTGACCTGATTTTTTCAGCCAGTTGTAGGAACCTTTTTTAGGTATAGGGCTCAAACAAAAAGTTTACCCTCCCTTTTGCTTAATAAAAGTCAACGAGACAGGAAAACAATTCTTATTTGCATAGGGTCAGGTTGGAGACTGCATCCAATTGTTAGACAGCATTTGGCATGAAAAATTACTGAAAAATGAATAACATGAGGTTGCTCCCTAAGAAACAATAAGTCAGTCTGGAAAATCGAGCAGTAACACAACCATGGCATTAGTTTGAAGTTGGTTCTCGAAATAACCCAAAAATTCTATCTCTGAGTATAACACTAATGCTTTCTGACTCAAGCTTAATAAAGTAGTGACCAAGTGAAAATAAAATGTACCCTTCACATAGATTTAAGGAAATGATACACCACACTAAGATTCGTGTTATGATGTATGCATACAAACACTTAAACCTAAATCTACTGGATTTGTGTCGTTATGTTATATAAACAGCGGTCTCGAAATGTAGACTGGATAAACTCCTAAATTATATTTATTAAAAGAAAAAGACTAATCACTTATAGCTTGGTTATATTAATTTTTCTTTCATATGTATCAGCCAACTAAAACGTCCCAAGATGAAAACAAACCAATCTCTGGGTTTTCTTTCATTCTGTCTTCTCTGAGGTTGTCAGTGCGATGTAAAAAAAGTATCGATTTGATTTGATCATAATATTACACTTTTCTTTTTTCAATGTTTCCTTTTCCCTTTCAGGGTTCGAGTAAGGAAGAATCAAAAACAGTTTCCTACTCCTAATATACTGGGTTTGAAGCGACCGAGGGCAATGTTCTTTTGTGGCTCCCTGCTTTGCTACAGGGAACAATTTTTATATCACTCGCCTCACCCCTCCTTCGATATGTTTGGTAAAAAAAAATTGCCCCGCGTTACATTATATGGTGAATCTGAAATACTCTGAAAAATTAAACTGCACAAAAGATACATGGCATACCTTTCGCTTCTCGCTCGAGAGACAATTTACTCCTCCTTTTATATTTGAATAAGGAAAACAGACACTATTTCCTTATTGTTTTTTTTTATCCGAAATAGGAAATACTTCATTGAACCTGAAAAAGAAATGAATGCAATAAACACAAACCTTGATTTTTTTTAAATCATGAGATTTAGAAACTTAAAACAGTAACGACAAGACTGGGTCTAGCGCACTTAGCTTAATATGCTTGAAACACATGAATCTAATTTATAACACACTACCAGTTATTTTGTGCCTTCTCACATGTATTCTGTAAGGTTTTAATTCACTGAAATATTGAATGGAAACAAAAGCATCTTTATTCAGGATAATGTTTTCATGCATTAGAAAGTTGGTGTATGCTAAACTAATTGCTTTGGTGGGCGTTTATGTGCCAGATTTCTGCTTGCAGCAGACAAGTGTATTTTCAAATACAAATACAAAGGCTAGATTGCCACGAAGAGGAAGTGAAACGTCTGCCAAAACACACTTATATTAAAAAACAAGGCTTTGATTAAAATAACAAGGAAGCATTTATTCTGCTGAATATAAAGTGCCTAATTACAGAGTCAAGTATCTTATATATTAACCTTCTGTCTTCAAGTAATGAGAATAACACAATCTATAAATCGTTTACGACTTCAGTTACCAAAACGGTAGCGTCTGCTAGTGTCTATACTACCAAACTGTCAGAGTCTGAATAAAATTATTTGGAATGGCACTTATAATTGAAGAACAACTAATAGATTTGGGTGGGACAATAGTCAAAATTATACCCGTGTGCACCCACATATTCCTGTATCTTTTATACAGTTCATGCTTTAGCCATAATTGAACATCCATAGTTTGTCCTAAATTAAAGAAATAAATAAGTCAATAATAAAGAGATTATGCATTTTGAATGCCGAACGTCAAACGGTCAAAGGATGTAGCCACTTTGGCTGAACGAAGAAACAATGTTTATGCACGGTAATTCGAGTTCTCTAACATCTACATGTTTTTAATGTTTGTCAATGGATTACACTTTAAGTATGGAAAAATTGCATTAAATTTGGCTGCAAAAAGTCAAAGGTCGATGTCACTGTGACTGAAAAAAAGCAAATGGTTTTCATATAATAACATTCGTTCTTCATGAATACACTCGTCACACTTTGTGGAGAGCTTCCACATCCGGTAAAGAAGTCTATCGATCTCAAGGATTAAAATGATCAAAGGTATTGAACAGTGTGACTGAAAGAACAAAACTGTCTTTTTCACAATATTACTGGTTATACATCACAGACAGACCTGGGCAAAGCATTGAGGATGGTTTGGGCAAGGAAAAAAACTATCGACTCCAGGGTCAAAAGGTCATTATCACTACAAAACCAATAAAGTTATCGCCAAAGTTTGTGTATGATGTGTGGTAAAGAACGAGCCAGTTGATTTTAGGTCCAAATTTCAAAGATCAATGAAAAATGAAAAGCGCTTTTGCATTGACCAATAGTTTTAAAGGGTTTGCATTTTGGGGTCTAATGGTCATAGGTCAAAGCCACTGTAGGTCAAAGAATTCTGTTCTAGAGTAGGATCTTTGACTAAATCTTTGAGGATGGCTTGCAATTAATGCATTGTAGCAGTTGATTATTGGGTCAAATACCAATGCAATGGAAAGTTTAATAAGAAAAATAATAGTTTCTGCATATTATGTTTAGTTAAAGACCGAACACTTTGACCAAACGTCAATGTTGTTGTTAATAATCATACCTTAATAATCATAATCATACCAATATTTGACTCTTGGAGATCGTGTATGGTACCATTCAGGATTCAGTTTGTTGCATTATAATAATAAATCTCTCTGATCTGGATTTGAGAGCAACCATATAAGAGAAAGGAACCAAAATACATGTATAATTGTTTCTGTGTACATTTTGACCGCTGTTTGTCTATGTACAATATATCAGAGTAGAATTGTTTTCCTGAGCAAATGAACGACACATCTAAAGGCATATAATTTAACAGTGATATAGATCAAGACGTGAGGGACAATTCGAGTTAACACTAGGGCGGACATTGTTTATTGCAGATGTTGGACAATAGGGATTCCATACTAAGTTGCCATCGTGGGTCATGGTTTGTTTGCTTTTGCTTTGTTGTTTTGTTTATTTGCTTTTTGAGGGATTTATTTGGTGGGGGCTTTGTTTGTTTTTCTTATGTTTTGTTTTGCTCCAGAGGATGAGTCTGTAACAGAGTAACTATCAATTTTAGCGAGAAACGTGAGTTTATCTATACCATTGCTTTGCGTGATAAATATGCGGTCAAAACACGCGTGAAACCGTTGTATTAGAATACAAGGCGATGTCTCGTGCATGGGGTAGGAGGAAGATAAATGGAGAGTGAGAGGGAGTTAAAGAATTAAACATGAACATGAGGTTGACAACGTTGTAAAGTGAGACTAAATTTCCAATGATTTTCTACAGAATAATTTTGCCAAAGATGCAAGCTACGTCTAGGTACAAACGAAAATAATTAACCATAAAGTTAACAAACCACTTTTTATTTTATTATCGTTTGTTCAGAAATCATTCAAAAAGTAATCATTAGCTAGTCCAAAGGGAATTCATGACTTCTTTGATGAAATACACGATATTGGTCACGCACAGTATCATCAGTTCATTGAATTCACACATTACTGAATATAGTTGATATTTCATTTCTTCTAAAGAAGTTGAGGATATCGTCTTTCAGAAGAGGTAGTTCATATATATCAAACTATTTGTGGTAAAATAACCGACTGTCCAGCAAGTCTCTGATAGATGAATGTCGTATATGTGATACTAACATCGAGTTAATTAAGATCTCAAGTAATTGTTTGGGCAAAGGTAGGCTCAAAATGTTTGGTACACAACATATGGCCGTCTCAAGCAACTTCTATCTTGGACACATTGAAATGTTGCAACTCAATAATTTTTATATTTAACTTTATTTAGGGCCGCATTGCCAACGAGTAGTCATTGGCTAACCATGAAAAACATGATCTTCTAGTTTGGTTTGGAGTCTAGAGGTAATTTCCAAAGTAGAGGATAATTGACTGCCTATCTCATAAGAATTTTACCATATCGTTTCCAACTGAAAGTCACAAGTCAGGCTTTTCCGATGTTCATTTTGTACTAGTTTGTATTAGTCATCAAACGGAATACAGTGCTACGTCGATTTAGTCTCTGACTTACAGACACACCTTTCAACATATATACTTCTCTTGCAACCACACATCTGTACAAGCGATCATTCCCATCTAAATCTTCTTTGATTTTAATTCGGCGTTCGTGAAATCTAACATAGTGAGATATCTTCGACAAAGTTGTGTCCCTTAAGGCATCCATACTACGGAGGAATCCAGGGTGTGTGTTTATTACGTCTTTTCATCTTGTCAAAAGATTTTCTTGGTACGCTCGGTATGAGCGAGTGTCCATTCTTCTTTTGACTTGAGTATTGTTTAAGGACAAATCTACTTGATGAGTAATGAATGCATGAAACCTAGTACTTGAGCTACCGTAACATCAGCGCCTGGATTTCAGCCATCTTTTGGGAGTCCTTCACCTTTCATTTACAAGTAATTCATTTCGAACCAGAGAATCTTCGATTTGTTCTTGGACTTAAAATTCGAAAGGGGCAGAAGTAATCAAAGACGACACATGATGAAATTCTGCCATTCGGAATTCTTTCGTCGTGATTGTGTAGGTGGTAAGGCAAATCGATTAAGCTCTGACTTCGATCATTTGCAACAATCTACGTGCATCGTTATTTAGTAAAATAAATGTGAATATCTATTTGTTCGTCTTTTCTCATTTTGGGCAGGTTTATGGAGTTTTAAAGTTTTGGTGTTTTGCATTACATTGACATCGCTGTGGTATCAATGACTTCGAGAGGAGTGTGAATCGAATTTATAGACGTGTCTCAGTTACCCATGTGTTCTATTATTTTTATTATTATTATTATTATTATTATTATTATTATTATTATTATTATTATTATTATTATTATTAAATTATTATTATTATTATTATTATTATTATTATTATTATTATTATTATTATTATTATTATTATTATTATTATTATTATTATTATTATTAAAACTTTTTCCAGTTTTTATGATAGTTTGTATAGGACTTTATTGGACGATAAGTATATTTTGGAGAAATTATTTTCTGTGTGAGAAAACTGCATATTTTAATACATGCATGAACTGAGTAACCATAGGTTTTAAAATGGGTGATCACGTGCGGAAAGTAGATTTCAACCTATCTCCTAAATCATGTCTTCACTTTTAAGCTACTCTTGCTAAACATGATACATATGCTACTAAACACTGGATAATTGTTTTCAAAAGTGTAATTTCGTGGTGACCTTGAAAAATAAAAATATTGTACCATTCTGTCCACATCTTCTTTCTGTACTAACAATGACACTGTCATAAAAGAGTTACTGACATGAATATATTGAGGATATTTAAATTCTCGGTGAAGGTGATACGTGTTTCCTCCTTTATCGTAAGAAAATAGCGAATTTTAATTTCAGAGAAATTAGTCCTCCAACGGTGATGTCTGTAGTGTAATAGTTTCTAGTGATGTCGAACATTGGGGCATCATGTCGCAGACATGTAGCATCATGCCTTCCCAGTTACATTATCTTAACATAGGGCCGACCAGTCCTAACACTAACATCTTAATGCTGAGCATCATTTGAAGCAGCTGCAAGTACTATTTTCTAAGTATTATCTATGATTCGGCCGTGGTTCGAATTCGCGACCTCCAGCATCCGAGGCGGAGACGCATTAGGAAGAAGATAACCAATACAACTGCTGAGTAAAGTAGTCCAGAATTGTTAATCTCCTTGTTGTCAACTCGAATTTCCAATGGCTGCTAAAATAGAATAATGTACATCAAATATTTTTGTGGAAAAGGACGATTTGATTTTTGGGAACAGGTTGTACACATCATACCTACAATGGTTGCTTTCTTTTTTAAAAAAGCAAAGTCAAACTCTGAGAGATATATACTTGTGTTTACAAGGCAAAGTTAAGACTTTCACTTCCTTTTATATTCAACAAATTGTGAATCTGTGAACCTAAGTATCGAAACTGGGTGGATATCCTTTCGAACGTGCTTGAACTTCTTGAAGAATTTTTTCTACTTTGTTTTGTTTTAAAATAAGAAATTCGTCTTGAGTTTTACATTTCTTTGTTTTTCGTTATTTGTTTATTATTGTATTAATATATTTTCTGACGTATTAAACAAATAATCAAACCCAGTCGCTTCGATCTTAGGTGTCACTTCTTCAAGAGTACACCAGTACTGTGATTGGTTGACCAATTGCATGTTGTGACAAAATATCGAGATGTTTGAGAGAATGTTGATGTGTAAAATATCTCTACATACATTATTTTAAAGTTTTAATTTTAAAAGTTCTTAGTAAACGTTCTACAACACTAAATTTTGTTTAAAAATGTACAGTATAGAATAAAAGGAATGTGTCCTTCTTTCAATTCTTCTATAAAAGTTTGGTTAAGACATTCAATATTTTGTCCGTTTGCAATCGCAAAGGTATCGACCGCTTTGATTTATTACTAGTTTTATATTCGCACCAACTTTGAACTTGTATTTGAAGTTTAAAAAACCAAGCTGATTTGAAAATACATCAATAATACATTGTAGGACGTTAAATTATAGACATCAGTTAAACATACTTGCCATTGATGAAACTATAATTTGATCTCTGGAAAAATATGTCGAATGAGTTTGTGTAAATTGATTGTCGGTTGTTCTTGTAACCACTGTAGAACATCATGCCAATGGAATTTGTTTTTGTTTGGATTAAGCTGTACGAAACAACTTTTGAATTCCCACGTAGCCTGTAATATTAGCAGGATTGTAGTAAATGCTGGAATAAAGGGCTCCATAGGGTTTGCAGTTTGCCGCTTCTCGATAATTCATCTACTATTCAATCATACTTTTAGGATTGTGTAATAATTTTTATGTGCGGGATTGCAATGCTTTATATTTGTGACGTTTGCAATACTTTATATTTGTGACGTTTGCAATGCTTTATATATGTGACGTTTGCATTGCTTTATATTTGTGATGTTTGCAATGCTTTATATTTGTGACGTCTGCATTGCTTTATCGAACAGACATCTATCGGTATTCCTGTTACAGGAATTTCATCGAGAGAACATCGATGAAAGTACTTGGAACGGGAATTTCTTCAAAAGACATAGATCTGTGTATCTGGAACGGGAAATGCATCGAGCAGACATCGATCCGTGTATATGGAATGGGAATTTTGTCGAACAGACATCGATCGGTTTCTCTGAAATGGGAATTTTATCGCAAAGTATGTTGACAATTCTTTTTTTTGTTGCTAATGTTGTCAGTCCTAGCTGGACCGTTTATTTTCTAAGCAAACTGAGATGCGGCATTACATGCTAATATCTCAAATAAAAAGTTCCGTCGTAATTTTCAATAAACTGAAAGAAACGTTTGTGAACCTATCGACGTATTGAGGTCAGAGAGCTTTCCAGTTGTTTTCTTTTCTTAGCATTTTTAATTAACCTTACGATAACTAAGACTTCTGGAATCAATCGGAAACATGAAAATCTATTCAAGCACGATCAAGAATTAGATGCACCATATTTCCAAGACCAGCCATGTCGCCAAAAATGTAGGGAATTATGCATCATAACGAAGGATTAATTATTTTCATGCAGTTTATAAATGTAAACTGTCATAAAAATCAATTTCTGAAATAACCATTATTTATCAAAACTTTGGTTTCTTTGAGCGAGCACATGGAAAATGTGTTATTAATAGATGTAGATTTTGATGGTGGAATTGGTTAAATCGTGCAAAGATAAACTCGCATCTCCACATGAGATTTCTTTTTGATGTATTTCCTTCATAGAACATATTTCTGTTATACTTGATAAGTCATATCTCGCTGAAAATGGGTATTTTTCTCACGAGAGTTGTCTTTCTTACTAGACTGATCTTATTTAGTCCAGTCTGATTATATTTGCTACTGGCTATGAGTTGAAATTTACTGCTCAGCCTCCACTTCAAATACAGGAAATCGAATTAAGCGAAGAATGTTCATCAAGACTGTATGGCATGTAATTGAATAACAGATAGTTATTGATTAAATGTACGCATAACTATAATTGTATCAGATTCCATATCTACTCTAATTAAGCCCTTTACGACATTTGCAGCATAATTTTTGAGAATAATTAAACAAATAATGTCGAGAAAGCAGCTTTTCAAAAAAGAGTAGTTAACACTAACAGCAATGGTATAAATATGATGTTCGACAATTCCATTTACAGCTGGATAGGACGTCATGGGTTCAACATACCGAAGAGATACAAAATATTCATTCCAGCGATAACCGATATTTTCAGCCTTCGCGGCAATAGGTTGAGGCTTGGCATAAAATAACCATTTTTGTTTCGTTGGCTGGCAACATAAATAAAGTTATCTAAATCCTATGGATTTATTGGAATTCTGGATGAACTGAATTTCATTAGGAGATTTACTTTCATATAGTTAAAGTAGTATCCGTTTAATATTAGACCGAATCTAGATAGATTCATTATATTCCGATGATCGGTTGAGCTACTAAATTCTCGTCATAAATTGTAATAAATACAGAATCCGCAATATGAAGCTTATTACCGATATTATGTGTCAGAAATATGTCTGTGCTGAGACTATGCTACCAAATTGCTTTGATATCGAGTATAATCAATCGTATGGTGGTTCGGGTTGGTGGTTGGGTTGGCTTAAAAACTTTATGTAAGTTTAACATGATAAAACAATAAGATTTTGGTAAAATCAGCAGCTAGACTACCTGCATTCCCGATTTACATCTTTGTTTGTATTTGGGAATCACCATTTGTTTATGAGTCTACAGTTAGTGTAAAGAATATATTAACATAGATATTTCACAGAATACATTAACATAGATATTCCACAAAATTATTAAATGTCCTTGGCACGAAGACAAGTCATATATGCCGCTGAACTTCACAATGATATAAAGTTGTATGTCTTATGTTGAAGCGTGTATTTAGATGAAAGTACAACTTAATCGAGGATATAAATTTCTACATTTATGCTACCGTCTTTATTTCGAATCTTCTTTTTAATGATTAAAATAAAAAAGAATACTTCATTCTTACAATTCGTTTTTTGGGGGGTTGGGTGAGTAATTAAAAAAAAAAACCATTCTATTATTCGCAGCTTAATCCATGATTCCTAGAGAGATCAACATGGCTGTTAGATTAGCTCTTAAGAAAAAAAATCACGCAAAAATGTTGAAAAGTATTGCCCTTGGTCTAACTACAATCCAATAATTTCACCTACATTTGCTGTGCTTTAGGTAACGTTTAGTTTGATATTGTCCGTTTTTGAGTCCTCTCCAATATAAATATTTTACGCGTTCTATTTCTGACGCAGAAGCCATGGCTAAATGACAACCAGTCTCTTTATGAGGAAGAGGATTTCCTTTTATTCTAGGAACTGTTTGTCTGCTGTATAACATTTCGCAACAAAATAGCCACTCCTCCAAAGACGGAATGAACAGATAAGAAAGCAAATGATTGGGACAAAATATCATATCTCCTTTTGGGAGCCTGAGATGAAAACGGAATGTGAAGCAGTCTAAGTATTCAGGCCGAAAAAGGTGATGAATATTTAATTTAACAAATTGTAAGAGAACTGTGGAGAAAAAAATCAAATTGAAAATCGGGAGGAAAGTGGATGAAACTTAATTATTTCGAGAATATTTAGAAGGGAAAGGGGCGACATGTTGAAGTGTTTCATCACAAATGATTATGAAAACCTGCCATATTTAGTATTACACGAAGGGTTGGAGAAGAGGTGTCTGTATTTTGTATCTCGCTAAATTCACACTAACTCACTTTACTCTTGGTATAATCGTGTTTAATTAAACTATTGAGATTTGTATCATCTTCAAGACTGCTAGCCGATTTATTTCTTAGTGTAATCGGCCATAGAAAAATATTAATATTCTTACTAGAGATTGAATCAATGAGCTAAAAGAGAATTTTTATTCCCGAAAGCAGTTCATAAAACCAGTCATTGTCTTGATTGTGATAAATTTTTTAAGTGTTTTACCATGTCTTTAAACGGTATTTTTTGAAACGTTTGCGAATACAAAAAAAAAATCTTTACAGCGTATGAGTTTTAAAAGTTGTAACATATTGCAAATATAGAAATGTTGAACTCTTACTTTTTTAATAAAATATATCGAAACTGTATTTTATAAAAAAACCCCCAAACAAATAACTAGTGAAAAATGTGAAAAACTTAGATCTCTTCAAATAGCACATTTTTTCACTGAAAAATTGAAAGAGCCATAACTTTAGTTTTTGTTCTTATTTTTGGATGACACTATTGTAAATTTTCGAGCTGCTGTCAACATCTATACTCGAACCTAATTAATCGACGCCATTTTAAGGAAAACTCGATTTTGGAGGTCTGGGGAAACTGATCATTGCAGTTCTGTTCTGTAGTGCAAAGCAGCATGGATGAATTTATTCATCTCTATGTGTATAGAACTAATCCCTTCCTTTGAAGAGGACAATTATATATATATATATATATATATATATATATATATATATATATATATATATATATATATATATATATATATATATATATATATATATATATATATATATATATATATATGTGTGTGTGTGTGTGTGTGTGTGTGTGTGTGTGTGTGTGTGTGCATTTTTTGTGGTTGGTTTTGTTTTACAGAGTACACTTTGGCGTATATAAATTTCTTTATAGGTCGTGATATTCTGTCTAATCGTATTGGTGAAAGAATTTCCTTTTAATGCAATTTAATTTGTTATTACATCGCCAAAATCTCCAGAATATACTTACCCCTGCCGTACATTGACATTTTTACGAAGGCAAATTTTCCAGTGATAAATAACTGAGCTAAATAATTCAGTTCAAACTATTTCACAATCTTTACGACGGATTCCGAAATGGACGACACATTAACTTGGAAGAGATATATCAACCGCATAAAATAGATGCTATCATAATTAATGTTTAACTCACAAAGAAATTATATTCCATACACGAATTCGATCAGTTTTCAATACATAGTTAATGCCGGAAAAAATATTTGATCCCTGGCGATAAAGCAAACAATTGGTGACTATTTGAGACACTGAATAATAGCTCATTGCTTTAAGGAATTCGTTGCTTTAACATTACGACAATAATTCCCTGAAAGATATCCATTTGCGAAGAAATTGAGCGCTTTCTGTGTAAGCTTCATTTCATTTACTAGTCTCTTGAAAATCATTTGTTTGTCTCTTGTGTCATCCATCACGGTAAAATTATTTGCTCGTACACACAGCGGCAAATCAATAGGCCTACAGAAAGGTAAATGACCCTAAACTATCCAGCATTACCTTACAAGAATAAGATACCGAAACTTTCCATACAATACTTTCTCTGTGGCAGCCATACAAGCTCAGAAATCTTTTTTTTTCTTCAAGACTTTTGAGAAATGTAAATATCCAATATTGGAAAACACGGAAACTAAAGACGTCTAGATATGAAGCCCAGTTATGACCAAAAATAAAAAAAAATAAAATAAAATCAAACCGTAACAAAATGAAGGACGGGTATTGATAATAACGCAATCAGCTGATAGTTTCATGACAACACGTGTATAATCTCTCGTTTTGAGGATAATAATTTCATAATGTTGATTTCGTTATAATGATGTAATTAAGAAATACCATCAGTATGTCAGTCACAAATGGTAAAGGTAATATCTCCTGCATTTCTATTTGAATTTGGTTGTTTGGTGTCATGCATTACACTCGAAACATAATGGATTTCTTCTTCGTATCAAGTGAAATAATAGACCAGGAGAAAAGACTAAAGATTCGTTAAATTCCATAAAAAGTTCCCAAACCATTGTTGACAATAATTCTTGTGAAGATAATGTTATCTGTAAAACGCATATTAACATCCACCAATACTGTCTCCAGATTGCTAATCAAGAATGGGTGATGAATACCTCTCAGGGGCATTAATTAGAGAAGGGTACTAACTGCCTGTAAGGGT
The DNA here is from genome assembly GCA_016746295.1 of Potamilus streckersoni. Classification (NCBI taxonomy): domain Eukaryota; kingdom Metazoa; phylum Mollusca; class Bivalvia; order Unionida; family Unionidae; genus Potamilus; species Potamilus streckersoni. The sequence goes on along the minus strand of JAEAOA010002345.1, from coordinate 7,335,216 downwards.
CACATGTGATGCAAAGGTGTCAGTTGCTTTGTTCAAGGTCACTACACAGGGCTGGTTGTTGGATGTCTGATGGGACCACTAATTAGGAAGTGTGCATCTTGCCTATAAGGATCATCAATCGGAGAAAGGTGCTGCTTGCCTATCAGAACAGTTCTCGGATTTTTCAGTCTCTTAGCATGACACACATGAGAGAGAGAGAGAGAGAGAGAGAGAGAGAGAGAGAGAGAGAGAGAGAGAGAGAGAGAGAGAGAGAGAGAGAGAGAGAGAGAGAGAGAGAGAGAGAGAGAGAGAGAGAGAGAGAGCACATTTGTATGCAATACATTGGTGCATAATTGTAGGATACTATTAGAAATATTAATAAAAAGTGGAATATCATTTGCTTGTTTTAATTGCATTGCCAAAATGATAAATATTTTTTTCAGCAGTTACAGCCAATGAATGTTACTATGATTCATTCACACACACACACACATACACACACACATAAACAAACAAACACACACACACACACACACACACACATATATATATATATATATATATATATATATATATATATATATATATATATATATATATATATATATATATATATATATATATATATATATATATATATATTTAGCTTGTTGGATGAGATTGTAAAATTAAATGTGCATACACCAGCCTACTCTTTCCGACATCGATGGTGTCGAAAGGATGATACAGAATGAAAAGACACAATTCTCTGGGTCAGTCGTGCAAATATTACAAAGTCAAATATATGGGTATATAATTAAAACAAAGACAAACGTTTTGTTTGATGCTGGCCATTTTCGTGACTATTGACCATATATGACATTAGTCAACCAAACATTTGCGATATATTTGCAGCACAACATAACTATCTGGACAAAATTAAAGAGTAAAGGTGCTAAGAAATTGAATAATGAGGTATAACGTATAATGCAGACATTTTTTGAGGCTGCAACCGTCATGGACAGAAATACAGCAATCAGAGCTTGCTGAATTTATGGCGGCCACAGAAAGGTCATTGCAAAGAGGTTTAGGTTTGTGAAACTCGCGTAACCTGAAAAAGAAAGTAGCACACACTGCAGAATGGCGATCTTAGAAAAGTGATTGAAGTAATACAAAGCCGGGACCCTTTTGCCTAACCTTATGTATTTCTTAGATGCATCTGATCTTATTTGGTTGTCACTGAAACCTTATCTGACCGTCTTAGTGACTGTACCATTTCTGAAATTATGAGATTTATAATGGTTAAAGCTAAAGTCACAAAAACAAATCCCTCTTCTAAGTCCTGTACTGAATTCTACTCTGGAAACTGGTTGCTCATTTTGGTTCATAAAAATAGGTCCTGGAGTATTACCCCTGAGGGTTTGGTATTCTTGTAAAAGAGCTATCGGACATAATCTTTCCTGTTCTGAGAAAGGCAAGCAAAGCCAATGTAAACATGGACGAATACATGGTACGCCTGAAATGGTCTGAGATGGTATCCATCGTATCCAGTGCAACTTTGTCAACTGGCAAACGATCATCATGAGATTTATTTTTTAATGAGTTTCTGGATAAGGAAAGAGGAAGTATTGTCTGCGAATCTGATAAGCTTGTGCACATATCCAACGGCAGAAACAAAAGTGGATATCGAAGATGCTACATATTGTTTGTTGATTCAGTGCGCTATGAAAAGGGCCAAATTCGTTGTTGAAACTGGGAGAGAGAACTCACTCAAGGTGTCTGATGGGAACACATTATATTGCGTACAAGCCAGCTAATATATGTGCTTTTTGTAGGTGGGTACAGGACGTTTTTAAGCAAATGGTCAAAGCGTATTTCCTAGCTTGGCAAGGTTGGAATAAGCGGAATGCGATGAGGGTGTAAACCAAGTCTGGAAACTCTAAACCTGTTGGCGAGATAGGGCGAGTCTATTACGTATAACAGGTATATATTTTGCCCTGAACAAGATATTTAATTTAAGGTAAGAGAGTACAAATTTGAGAATGAAATACATGACTTTTTTGTCTTTAGAGGATTGATTGTTTATAATTTCAACTAAGACGTGATTGCCAGTGTGGAAATAGATACATTTATTGAATAAGTGTTCTTCCCCACCCCACCTCAACTGCCAGTTTATAGTTTGATATGGCCATGTTTGATCCCAAAAGACAGAAATAGTGTATGCTTAGGACCTCACAGTATCCGACTTAGGCAGAAGCATCTGTGTACTAGTCCAACGTGTTGGAAATCATCAGGTAAGAATAAAATCTAAAGTTAAAACCGGTTAAGAAGTTTTTCAGGTCCTTAAGTCTTATTTTACTTCTTTTATTAGTCTAAGGTGATGATGCGGTTTTAAGATGTCAACTGTCATGTTGATGAGTCACCAAAACTACTGCGCTTGTCCCGCCAAAACTACTGCGCAGGCAGACTTAAGTGTACCTATAATGAATTGCAACTCCTTGAGAGTAATTTTATTTCGAGCCATATATAAATCTATGATTTTATTACATTTTTATAGTTTGTCGGTGGGAAGGCGAACCTCCATTCTCACGAAATCGAATTTGTATCTGAGTTACGTGATGGTTGTTCATGCAGAAAATGTATTATCCGCAGCTCAATGAACGCGAATGTCGGCACATACAGTAAGGAAGCACATCAGTAGATAAATCTGGCGGGAAATTGTAGACACAATCACAAATCCCATAAAAGAACTTACGTGAGCGTAAATCGTATATATAGTGGTTATTTATCTTGGTTTAACGCATCTTTTCATTTATTTGTATCTCTCTATGGATGCATGCATGCATGTATGTATGTATGTATGTATGTATGTATGTATGTATGTATGTATGTCTGTCTGTATGTCTGTTTGTCTGTATGTCTGTATGTATGTATGTATGTATGTATGTATGTATGTATGTATGTATGTATGTATGTATGTATGTATGTATGTATGTGTCTCCTCCCTCTTTATATATATATATAAATATATAAATATATATATATGTATATATATATATATATATATATATATATATATATATATATATATATATATATATATATATATATATATATAGAGAGAGAGAGAGAGAGAGAGAGAGAGAGAGAGAGAGAGAGAGAGAGAGAGAGAGAGAGAGAGAGAGAGCTTTACCATTCAATAAAAATATAATCAACGATTGTTTGTCACCGTTTAGAACCTTCCAGTGGACTGACAAACTGTCAGTCTCAATTAAATTCCCGCTGAATTGCACAAATGTTATTCTTTCAGAACCTTAAATCAGTTGAAATGTGCCTGTGAAGATATGAAATAAATACAAAGATTGATTATTTCCTATTTGTAAGCTCATCTTGCGGAAAATTGCAATCGATTTTTCAGAGCTTTATTCATTTCTAAGGTTGAAAACCTGTCTTATATTCCACGGGTAACTTAGTGGTATAATTTTGCAGCTTTTACTGTATCATCTGTAATGTGTTTTTATAAAGGCAACATTACGATAAGAATTACAAAACACAATGTTCGTTAGCATTTATTGACATATGTAAAAGAGATTTTGGAATTTATTTTTTTCAAAATATTTACATTTGGGAAATACAGGTTGAAAAAATAAGGAAATATTGCAACATTTCTTCTTCAAGATCAAATGAGAAGTCAGTTTTTTTTTTATTTGTATGCCAACGGATGATTAGTGACTGATAAATTTCATTTTTGAGGTCAGGTAATTGTGAAAGTGATTATTTTGAACAAAAACACTCCGGCTCTCAAATAGCCTGTAAAAATATTGATGATCTCTTTTGCAAGAGATAAAAAAAAAAACATACTGAGAAAAATTAAAAGTATGTTGAGGAGGAAAGAAAATTATAATCTGGCTCAACAGCATACGAAATGTGTAATTAACCGACTTGAACTCAATTAATTCTTATTTCTTCTGCGCATAAAATATATTTCATTCATGAATGACACGCTTTCCATGCATTTTATTGTATTTTCTATCCGAATTAAATTTCATTTAGGCTGTAGAGTCTGAAGTCAATAAGAGATAAACGGAAAAGCTTTCATGGATGTGCATTTCAAACGAAATTTATAAAACGAGTCATTAATACCTATGGTTCTGCTACCTCTAGCGCGTAAAGATTAAAATGTTTTAATGAGTTTCAAAGATTAAAATTCGAATTTGGCTCCAATTTAAGATTATATTTATCGCATGACGAGAAATGTTTTTATTTTGTCAAATAGAAGAAACTTAAAATAAAATGACTTTCAATTGCATACATATGTCTCGGTCGTTACGCCTTTCTTTGTATGTCATTAAGACGTTATGTCTTGTCGTTATAAGTGCTACATATAAAACCTTATGGTAGTAGTATATTAATAGCTCTGTGATCATGTGATAAAATACATTTCTGAGTCTTTACATTATTATATTAAATAGGTAGTTAATTTCTGTCATTAAATTACAAGAAAACGCATTTAAAGAAAAATTACGATCCAAGATATGACATTCACTAAATCGATTGAGTTTTATATAGTTAAAAGTATAAAATCTGACCACCATTCATGCATGTGAGAAAGCGACCTTTAATATCTCATATGTTTCAATACATAATGTTTGCCATTATCTCTTTGTCAGCGTTAGATTTGGAATATGTAATTTATATTTAGGATCACTACCATGTTACCATTCTCTTTTTGTATTGAGAAAGGACAGTGTTAACATGGCAGTGATCCAAGCATGTCTTGTCTACTTCTAAGGAATTTATATTTTAGTACTGGACATGGCCATTCTGCATGCATCACGTTTTGTGATACCAACAACATTGAATGTTAAGTCATTTTAAGGTTTCGCTGTTTAAAGTCGAGGTTTTTGTCTTCATGCACAAGGGTGACTGTAATTCACTCTTGAAAACAATCTCCTGCGGACTCAGGTAAATATATATAAAGGGATTCCGGATCCAATTTACGAAACTATAGTGTGCTAGCTCAAATTAGACCGCTTGCAAATGTGTCGTAAATATTGTGTATTTATGTTAACCATAGTTGATTCGAGTTGTTATTGATATTGATGTAGACCATTGAGGGTGAATGGGTACTGCAACCTTGTGTTGATACCAAACTGCGGCACCAATGCAAAGCTAGTTTAGTCTTAGGCTAAAATGACAAATTTGTAATGTTCTATTGTGTGAAATCGAGATCAAGAGCAACTATGAACATAGCTGTAGATTGCTCTAAAGTTTGATTTGTTTTGCTTGAGAGTTTGGGAAAGATGGTTTGTTTACTGGAGAGGATATATGCATGGTTACCCTGTTGCCGATCATGTATTTCTAACTTTCAAACGAAGAGATACTGCTTTGAAAGTATATATGTGTTCCTTACATCATATAAAAGAATCATGTTGCTGTTTTTCGCATTCCTACTAATTACAAGTTACCTATATGCAATGTACTAACAAATCATTGGCATTAATTCGCATTTACAAAATATATCTGTTGCTAGGATAGTGGCACGTTTGGCACATTATTAGCTATATCACGCCGATGAAATGTGAGTACACTGTCTTACACAAAGACACAACCAATCAACTGGGCTTGGATGGGCTGGGCTGGACGGGTTTCTGTTACTGACCCTAATAATAGGACCAGAAACTTGTATTGGAGATAAATGATGGTGTTCCTCACTAAGCTCCATAAGGTACAATTTTCTGAACAAACTACTTGGATGTTGGACAAGATAACAGTTTCTTGTCCATAAGGCTACCCAATTTTGCCATTATAATTCAAGTACCCTTCGACAAAATCAACAAATTAGCTGCTGGTGTTGATACCAAAATAACATATATTTGTGTTCTTTGTATTGTTGTGCCTTTTAAAATCAATCTTTTCTTAAGACTGAACAATATTTTCTCTATTGTCAAAAACATCATAGAACGATTATTAAATCATGTCAGGAGTCTATTAATATGGCTGCAGATGACACCATGCGGGAAGAGTCCATTCATTCATGTTGCTTTTCAAGGGCTGTTGATTTTCAAGTGCGAGAACAAAATCAGATATAGCCTGTTAGAGATTAATCCTAGAAAACAGCATTTAGTTATAAATTCGAATCTTTAGTAGTAGAAATAGTAGTCTAAAATTATTCCATTTTTCTTTAACTTAATGTACGGTAGCTAATTAATTTAATTTGATTTGATTAATTTTTAAGTGGCATTAAATTGAAATTCATTACATTAAAAAAATGGTCTGTAAAAATAGACACAAAAACAAAGATTAATAAAACTTGTAAGACATGAACACAAAGAGAAATATTTTTTTATTATTATTAAATTATTATCAGTCATAAATGCAAATCTAAAATAAGTTGTATCAGGAAGCAATTAGTCAGCATAAAATTATATCAAAAAAAATAATAAGGAAGCAATGAACAAGTTTTATATTATGTCAAAAGTATATTATCACAATGAAAAAGATGCAGAAAGGTAATAGAAAGAAGATAACGTAAAACGACTTAGAGAATGCATACAAAAAAGAAAATTAAATCAAATGTCTTAGGTCAAACACACATTACTGAAAAAAAATCTTGATAAAAATCACGTTTGTCAGACGGTTTTTCTGTAACTTGACAGTATAACGTAATCCAGTCCTTGTCTTCTTACTCTCGTTCCCATGATGTGTTTTCTATGCTTGTTTGTGTTTGTTGTTGATGTTGTTTGCTTTTCTCTTAAGAAGGAATGATCTCTATGCTGTTATGAACTTTCTGTAATTAAGAAAAGGAACCCAGATGAAATAAAAATGATTGCTTTTACAGTAAAGGATATACTAACTACCAAACCAAGAATAAATCAGTAGCGACCGAGCTATTGACGACATTGCTAAACTAGGTACTTGCACATCTCTTTGCTAATAAATAACTTTCTTTTCCTTCATTTATTTTGACTGGGTTGAATAGCCTACAAAAATTGCGTTTTATGTCGTGCGATACTTTCTTAATGAATTAAAAATGATTGGAAAGCCAATGTGTCCCGATTTCAATTAACATCCGACATTTGATTGACAAAACTACGGGCTCTTGCAGCAAGTTTTTTCATTTATTACACATGAACAATATAATAGATTGACACTTGCTCCTTAAGGCTAAAGCGAAGGTACACTTATTGTACGATGAGAAATCCTAAAGGCCAAGCGAAGGTACATTTATTGTACGATGAGAATTCCTAAAGGCCAAGCGAAGGTACATTTATTGTACGATGAGAACTATTAAATACCAAGCGAAAGGTACACTAATTGTATAATGAGAAATTGTAAAGGCTAAATGAAGGGTACACTTATTGTACATGAGAAGTCACAAGGCCAAGCAAAGGGGTACACACTTATTCTACAATATCAATTCACATAAGGCCAAGCGAAAGAGTATAGACCTATTCTACAATGAGAAGTGGCATATGGCCATCTGAAAGAGTACACTGATTCTATAAGAAGTAGCTCTCTCTTTCTTTCTCTCTCTCTCTCTCTCTCTCTCTCTCTCTCTCTCTCTCTCTCTCTTAAATTGCTAACAAGTCAATATAATGCAATAAAAGTTGATTCTTAGTTGGAAAACATTCTTCTTGAAAAATATGATCACGGATACATATTGAGCTAATCAATTATTTAATATTCTTTAGGTGTGGTGACTGTGTCAAGCAGAAGCAAACAAACATTTAAAAAAACAGAAACATGTGAAGTAGGTATATGTTTCTAATACCAACCATTGTTAACCTCAGATTTTCTTCGAAAAGAAAAATCTAAAACGAGAGGCTGCAAATGAAGAAAACATTTATTTCATTGTTCAAAAATGCTTTTGTTAGTGCACGTTTATAATGTGGACAAATCTCTTGAAAGACAATATGGTTCATTCTTCTTCCTATTTTGAATATTCAGCAAATCGTAATTCATTTACAATTTTCCTTGTAACAAACAATCCGTAATTTTTACGACGTATTTCATTAGTTTCTTGCAGTACATCAATATTTTATACACTGAAACTTTGTGTTTATACTTAAGTCCTGATGCTACTTTGAAGAAATACGTAGTCTCAACGCCATCTTAAGTCAACCTGTCATTATGTCCACGAGATTAGAAAGTAGTCTTTATCCACGAGATTAGAAAGTAGTCTTTATCCACGAGATTAGAGCGTTTTCTTTATACACTGCAATAATTTAACTGCAAAAAGTACATCTCGACTCTCATTTGAGCTCGATAGTCCCCTTTCTTTCTTCAGTATGGCTAACAAGTTGAAATACATGTATCAAACAAACCACTAGTAACTGCTCATTACAAATGATTAGAATTCAATGTAAAAGTTTAACGTTAGAATTGTATTTATGATTCAGCTCACATAATCTCAACAACAACATAAAAAAAACAAAATGAATACCATTTGGCCGCGAAATTTTGGAATTTATTACCCGTCGAGGTGCAAAAAATCAATCAGGTATGTACGTAGCAAGCAGGTGGAATTTATTACCTATCGAGGCGCAACAAATCAACCAGGTATGTACGCAGAAAGCAGCTGGAATTTATTACCCATCGAGGTGCGAAGAATTAACCAGGTACGTACGCAGAAAGCAGGTGAAATTTATTACTCACTGAAGTGGAGCAAATCAACCGGGTATGTACGTAGAAAGCAGGTGGGAGATTATCTGCTTCCAACTATCAAAGTTTGATAATAAATTAATTTTTTTTTTAAAAACGCTTCTAGGGCTATTTAGATTATACAGGAGGCAAACTTTCTTTGTACGGAGAACAAACTGGCGAAAAGTTTTTTAAATCTTTAAAATTATTGACATTTAAAAAATGCAAAAAATAAATATTTGTAAGTATAATTAGTAAACTGTGTTAGTCCTCAATTTAAACACCGTGTTTGCTATTCCAGTAAATCGCACTTTTCCTTAATTGAGACACTATGTTTGCCATTCCGGAAAATCGCACTTGTTCTCGGTTTAGACACCGTGTTCACCAATCTAGTAAATCGCGCTTGTCCCCAGTTTAGACATTGTGTTCCCATACAAGTAAATATCGCTTGTCCCCAATTTACTTTTTTCACCACTTAAGTAAATCGCGATTGTCATCAATATACTTTGTTCATCATTCTAGTAGTCGCCTTGTCGTCAGTTAACTGTGTTCACCATTCTAGAAAATCGCACTTGTCCTCAGTTTACTTTGTAAAGCATTCTAGTAAATACCGCTTGTCATCAATATACTTCGTTCATAGTTCCAGTAAATCTCGCTTGTCCTCAACTAAGACACTGTGTTCATCATGCTAGTAAATTTCTTTTGTCCTCAATATACTGTGTTGATCATTATATTAAATCGCGCTTGTCCTCTTGTCCTGAAGATACTGTATTCATAATTCCAGATAATTTTTAGCGTACAATGATAGCTCTTGTAGCTCAGCGTGTAGGCTATGTGCGTTTTATTGATTATTCCAAATAGAATTACTTACAGACAGGCGACAATAGTCTTATTTGGGGCTTGACATTTGTGTCAGGATTTCTGGCTTGAATTTTCCACATATACAAAAATTCAAGGGCATTAAACCATGACCTTACATTATTATAAGGGGATATCGCCCACTGTTAAACGTCTTATATTCTCACAACGAAAACCTCAGCCCAAAATAGGTGTTAAGTCGCATCGAATGCAACACTAAACCAAGGTCTATTTTGATACAATGAATCTCTGTAGAGTTTTCAAGTACACCAGTAACATGACGGTGATGGTGGGGCATTGCTGATTTTTTAACTTGGTTTTGTGTAACCTTTGCTTTACAGACTTCTGTATCTCATGACTTGATTTTTTTTTCGATCCATTTCCTTCAAAATCGATAGAAGAATTGATGAAAATGATGTGTTCTTAAGAAAGAAAAATAATGATGTCTAGGAACTGTGAGGAACAACAGGCTGATTTCGTGTCAAACGAAATGTATCGCTGAGTTTGCAGTTTGCTGAAGAAGCAAAATGCATAAACCTCTTAGGATGTAATCAGAATAGTTAAATTAATACACGCATTCATATTAAAAGTTAATAATTAAACATTTTAGCTAAAGTTTAATAGGAAATATATTTGTTGCAGGATTTCAAAACTGAATTTCTTTTTTTTGAAAATATATTTTCAAAAAACTTTTGAAAATATATTTTCAAAAAACTAAATCTATATATTATGTAAATTCATAGATTATTGAACTTAACTTGCCAATACTATTTGTTAAAAATCACAGTTCTATCACTCCATTAAATGGGATTTAAACCGTAAAAGTATGAATTGCAACCAGACGAATTTACTGGCTTTTTCATTTATTAAGATATTTAAAAATTAATATTCACCAAGTAAGCATGTTTCGGAGTCTGAATCGATTTATTTTAGTCTCTTTATTGTCTACATAATCCTAAGACTGGCTCTCATTTCCATGGTTCAGAATTTGCCTTGAACGGTTCCCATCTATATTTGGAATTCTGTATGGAAATATAGTGTGTGACTTTGAGGTTACTGCATAAATAATTGTTTGCATAATGAAAATATCTCCACAAAATTTGAAAACAAAACAAAAAAGGATTTAGTCTTTTGACCTGCTGCTTGAGCGAGTCATAACTGTAGTTTAATAATGGATACAACAGACAGTAATATTACTAAAGCACAGACTATTCAGATGTTCTTAATGTGTGTCTTCTCTATTTCGGTAGACATTTTATAGACGTTCATAACCTATTCGAACAGCCGAAACAAGAATTATCGATATAATTATGGAACCTACTGGAGACGAACCATAGTCTGACAGCGTGAAATAGATATTGACAGCTAAAAACGCCATTGATAAGCATAATAGACTAGTCAACGTTATATCGGATAAAATATACTTTTTATAGGACACATGGGTCAAGGTCAAACAATGTCGAACGAAATATCTTAAATACTTTTATTCAGATTAATTTGTAAATTTGTTTTGCAAGCGCTTGTTTCATACCTGCCTTTATTGCGTGACCAAATACCTTATTCGATATTTCAAATACAACAGATTTAGGTTGAAAAGATTTAGTTAAACTAAAACAGTTTTAAATTAAATTTAAATCAATATTTCGCATTTATCAAAATTTCTTTCATAGGTATTCACCTCAACTCTCCAGATAATAGGGAGTGATTTATGTTTATCTACAACGCGCATCAGCCTGAACCGTTATGGCAATCAACTGCTATTTTTAATGACCATCGATGACTACTGAGACCAAACGGTCGCTGTCATGCCTAATTGCAGTATCTGTCTGTGTCTGTGCATGTGTAAAATGAATTCAGTGCTAGCCACATTTTAGACAGTTCTTCTATCTTGCAGTTCTACATTGTGGTTTTGATTTCTTCTTGTGCTGTCTATTTGGTACATCACAGAAGCGCGTTACCTTCCTACACTTCAGATAGCAACAAATGCTGCCTTTTACTTTAATTTTGACAAGACAATCAGACAAGCTGAAAAATACTAACACGTTATACTGTCTTCAATCTCTGACATGCTGATCTCTGTGTTTGATAGTCCGTTTTCCATTTTTGTATCAGATTTTCTAACGGTAAGATGAAAATGACCAAATGACTTCATGTAGTGAGGCTTTAGTTCGTGCAGCCCAGCATCACTAATTATATCCGCTTCTGTTGCTAATTGAAATTCTCGCGTGATCATCTCTACATGTGGATAAAATTTCCGAAATCGTTTCGTGCACGAATGATTTGAACACTATTAGTACCTAATACAGAAGATCACCACTCCGTCTATTTACATGCAAATTCTTCGATGTGTCATAGCTTGTTGAAAATTCAATTATTTCTAAAGAAGTTAAAACCTTTCATAGTCAGATATCTTCGATTATAATGCAACTGCATCCAACATGATTTCGTGACAGCTTGCATCAGTACAAATTTACTTAAATCTTTCCAAACGATGTGCTTCTCGCAGCTAAAAGTGCTCGAAATATAGATTCTGTTACTCATTACACGAAGCAGAATACAGACATTATGGATAAATGTTGAAATAATTTAGTTAAAACTAAATGATGCAGATGATATTTATTTGTCTATAGCCGCTCCAAACACTGCTCAGTTCAACATGACGGCTTAAAAGTTAACGGGTCCCTCTTTTTCAGCACATATCGAATGAGTGGTGTTCCTGCATATGTCGATACGAATGGTGTCGAAATCTGATGTAAATGAAACCAGTTCGGTACTTTTTCAATTTCAAAATATATTGCAACTTCCGAGTTACAGACACGGATATCATTCGCAATGCTGTACTAAACTGAGCAAATTATAGTTTGCTTATGACTTAAAAGTGTACAAAATGTGGAATGACGATGGCTTGATACTTTTCGATTTCGAGATACATTTATTTACGGTATCTAAGAGTCGGGACCTTATTAAGGAGTCAATGACAGCCAGTTATCGGTGATCAATCTCATCCTTAAGGCACAAACAATTATCATCGATATTTTATTGTCACAACATGGTACAACTTAATTATCCCTTTTCCTATATTATACAGCTTGAGTAACATATTTCAACATGACAACATCCTAGCAATAAATAATAATAAGCATAACATAGAGAGAGAGAGAGAAAGAGGCATAACGACAACATTCTAATATTAATAAGCTAATGAAAGTATCCCGTATCAGTTACATATCTAGCATACATTTATAGAATTCTTTAGTTTTCATTTGAATTTTGAAAGCAGTAAATATAAGCGAACAACTGGATATGGGGATGACTGTATTTTTGTCATCAACTCAGTTCGTTGAGGATAAAACAAAACATGTGGAAGAAAAAAGAATGCAGCTAGTTAAATGTGAGCAAAGATCGGCTTTTAATGAACTTTAATTATCTGGCAATCTATTGTGGATATGTATCAAGGCTACATGACTAACTACAATGTCAAGTGCCACATTGAACACCTGCTCAAGATCTACTGTTCAAGGTATCAATGATAACTTAGTAGAATTCAGCCTGAAATTGCAAGTCCTGTATTATTTAACGTCAAAGGTAATAAATTTGTTTATTGGGACACAAGCGAATGGATTAATTAAAGAGAAAGTCTGGAATTAGTCTACTTTTAACATGACTGATTATTAATAATTTTTGTCTCTTTCGACGAGATTAAAGACTTTCCCATATAGTTTCACAAGTGATGGACTGCATTCTCGTACATTTTTGGAAGTCCTGTTAACTACTCTTGCCACTTCAAGCTGTATTTTTTTAAGTTTGTCTGAAACTATCAACGAACATCTGTCCCCAGACTACACATATATATTCCATAATGGTCTTGCATAGGTTATATACAGTTTTAATACAATATTACTGCTAAATTTTATTTCAGTTTTCGATGATTGGCTGTTCGAGATGATGCTGATTTAAAATGTCATACTATGACAAGTCCATGTAATGAAAGTAGTAATTCAAGATGGCGATCTGAATCCACATTCTTAAGATCAGTATCATCTACCCCCCCAAATTCATATTGTTAATTTTTTCTCTCGATTAAACTTTTAGATCCACTACTTAAACCATTCAAACTTTTTTTATTAGATCATTATTAATGAGTAGTTTTATTTTAGCACAATAACATCATGAATAATTCAGAGATGAGTCATCTACAGATCGGCAAGAGAACTCATACCATCGTTAATATCTTGCACGTAGATTAGAAACAAGATAGGCCCAAGCACGGATCCTTGTGGTACACCAGAATTTATAATTGTTTCTCAAATCTCATGGTAAAGGACCATTCGTTTTCTTCTGTTGCTTATGTAATTTTCAAAAGATTACTCGCAACAACCATATTCGCTGAATTAAATAAAAGGCCTGTGTACCAGACTAAGTCAAAACGTTTTTAATTACAAAATACAATATAGGTATTTTGTTCCAGTGATTAGCTGACAAAGTCGAGTGAAAAAATTGTGATTGATACTTGTGAAAAAGACAGTCACTATGAAAATAATTTAACACATTTTTCAAAGGAATCTCTTAAACATTTATGCGACTCAGCTAAGTAGAAAATTAGGTTTGCACGAACTTTCACTTTTCTTCAAATTTAATTTCTTTCAACGTCAGATTAAAACCAATGTCTGGAGATTTTTTATCGAATCAATAGTGACTTTACGTTCTATGTACGTACCCCATCATTCAACTGTGGCTTAATTGACAGGAATGGATTTGATAAGCTCTGTAATTCATTTTTTCAGAGCTTGTAATTTTATTTAGGGAATCATAGCATTTTCTGGTTTAAAAAAATAAGGCTGGAAACATTACTATCAAAAGCAGATGAAATCAAAGACTTTAGACGGTCTTTTTCACTATAAATGCAAAAATAAAAATTATATATAACATGTGAATGGTTGGATGGAATGTGAAGTATTTCATTCTTTCAAAATAGATTTTGAATTTTTCTCAAAATGTTTTGGAACCTTTTTCTCAGAATATGAATGATGCACACTAATATTGCGCATATACTGTTCTTTAGTTTACGTTTTCTTCTTATTTTTTTTGTATTTATTCCAGTGGATTATGATTCATTGACTAAGGGTAAGTTTACGTGCTCTGTTTCTTTTCGCTATTGTAATTCGGGATTGAGAAGCAAATATTAGTATGGCAAAATGTTACGGTTTTAGAAGGAATACACAAAAATTGTGAGAATTATTGCAACTTGGTGTTGGATATATCAGTTCCAGTATCAACATCTCTTTGATTTACAATAAATTTGTCCAGTTAATTCCTGTTATCAGAACGTTAAGTGTCACACAAACCCGTCAAATTGACAGATTTAGTGTGTATATGTGTGTATCTGTGTGTGTGATTTAGATTTTTAACGTAGCTTTAACTATTTTCCACTCATATTGATACCACGTCTGCAGTGTGACAGTTTATAGTGATGTTTAGCACTGGGACACCATGCCGCATAAACGTAGCATGTTGTCCCACCCAGTCACATTATCCTGACAACAGGCCGACGAGTCCTAACACTAACCTTTAAATTCTGAGCGACTAGCGATGTAGTTGTTTGTACAACTTTTATGTCTTTGGTATGACTCGTCAGGGGTTTGAACACACAATTTTCCTACTGGATCGGTCGACAGTTATAGTGAAGCATGTTGTCAAGAGTGGACAAAGTCTCTGCTCACTGAATACTACTGACGTTGATAGTTCAATGAATAGCATTTGTTCCTACAAGATACCAATGCAGTGAGGAATACATGCAAGTTTATGCATGTATTGATGTGTTTGGGGAATATAGAAGGCATGAGAGATACAGAATGCCAATGAATTCAACTGACAAGACGTCGATGAGGTTTCTGGCTGGTGTAAGTGAATACTTAAAACGCGAGCAAAGAAGTTATTGTTCTTAATTATGGAGCTAGAAATGATAAATGAATTGTGGCCGCGTATTGACGATTATTCGTGTTCGTATAGACGATTATTCGTGCCCGTATAGACGATTATTTGTGTTCGTATAGACGATCATTCGTGTTGAATATGTACATATTATAGTGATTAAAGGGTGATAAACTGTGTAAGTTGTATGGTGTACATTTGTTGTGTTGTGATATACGGATCAAGATTAACGGGATAAATTTGGCATTGGTGAGTTCCAGTTGCATCGAATTAGTAGAGCTGAACAATGGAAAACAGCAGTATAATATGTCTGAAGTTTGATCCTATAATTTTATTTCATTACTTATTTCATTATCATCATCAGATGTATTGATAGCGGGAATGTGTGACTCGACAATATTAGCGCTGTTAATAAATTTTATATTATTTGTATAGTTTAAGCGATTTGTCTTATTTTCGTCTGCGAATATTAAGTGATTGTCGCCCGTCCTAAACATTCACCCTTTCCGATCTAAAATATCTGAATGTAAGTGAGTTCGTGTCATTGATTTTGTTTAAATCAGCATTTCTGTACATCCAAACACGGCGCTTCGAGGTTCACCATTGATTATTGGTTATTAACATCACGATTGATAAATTCTCATAACAGAGTGTGGGGTGCCGCCTGTCATGTTGACATTTTCACTGTTTAAATATGAATAATGCTTGACCTATCCAAGAAATGTTCTTGACTTGTAGTTTAAAGAACAATAAAATAATTAAGTTAGCAGTAATGATAATTATATTAGACTATGGTTTGCCCTTGACCGATATTTATCCATTGGGTTTAAAAATTGTGGTTTTGGTTGCTTTCAAAAAGAAGATGGCGTTTACTTAATTTACATCGACGTTTATAAGCATCGGAAATTCTTTGAAAGTCTACGGCTAATCCATGATTTTAAGATGTCTTCGTGAGTGATAATTTAATAATCAAATATGCTGCCAGACAAATGTGAAACCAATAAAAGCAAACGTGCTTCCTATTTGATAGGTTATCTGTGACACGATGTTTGCAAATCTTGACATCGAAGTAGAACAATCTTTAACGCTGTAGACTATACAGGGTATAATCATGAGTCTCGTGAACATCGCATTCAAGCAGAACCACTTGGAATGGAACACATTTCCCTGCATCATTATTCGACAGTTTACAATAAATTTCGTAAATTATTTTTGTATTTATTAACTACAAATAGGTATAAAGTTTGAATTACATGGAATAAATATTTTGGTTCGGTATTTATCGAAGTGTAAATTTTTATTTAACCACTCGCAATGTTAACATAGAGTCATTCTAAGTTTATTAATTTTGTTAGTGACCAGTTTGTGAGTAATTTGATAGTATTTACACTTAAATACATTGGATATACACCAAATACTATTTTAAATTAATAAATTAATAAATTTTATGCGGGAAATAATTATGATAATTCACTCGAGTGAAAAAATTTCATATTTACTCACGGTCCGACTGCAGACAATTTTACCATTATGATCAAACCTTTGAAGGTATTCTTAGACGCTTGCGTTCGATCCAATCGTACAACGTATCTAATGTTACAGGTTTACTAACTGTGAAGTCAAGGCGTGACACTAATATTATGACGAACGTTTATAACAGTAAATATATAGGATCTAAAATGGGTAAAGATTTAAAATTGAATTATGAAATGAGTTGAAGATTGTCCGGCTTTTGCGAGCCTTGTTGAGCAAAAGCTGGACATTATTTCACGAGTTTTTTAAATTTATTATTAAATCATTACCCATCTGAGATGATTTTATCGCATAGTTTTTATTTATGTGGAAATTATTTAAATAAGAAGAAGAATGAATACTTCTGACAGACTCTGCACCTTTAATTTGTAGTATGTAGAAATAGTCTTAAAAAATGTTGAACTTGTAAAAGTAGATTCTATTTTATTGCACAAAAAATGAATCAAAGAATAAGTGTTCATAAAAATAAACAAAACATTTGCAAAAGACAAAATCAGTTTTTAGCACAGAATTTCAAATTCGTGTGATGTCAAATTGTTTTGATACGGTACACAGTACCGGTTAGAGCAGGTATACAGTACACGATCAGTGATCATCCAGAAAGGTCACTTTCACAATTAAACATTACATTCTTGCGATATTCATGTGAAAGAGGATTACAGGATACAGCAATTCTCATATTGTGATGTATGTGTGACTTATATGTACAGCATTTGATTTGAAACAGTAGACTGTAAAGAAGACGCATTTTTTGGATCTTCATTTGCATCACATATTTACTGTTTAAATATGCTATGGCTAGATAAGGTTTCAATAGTTGGGAGACATGTTTATGTTCTCTTTCTTCTTTGAAAAGAGTATAGTTCATTTACTTTGTAAGTCAACATTTAAACCACGCTTGAACATAAAGTGCATTTATGTGATCTCTAGCATTTAACCTTAGAATTATTCACAAATTTCAGCAAAATTCCCTGCAGCTGTTCTTAGATACTGGTTTTAGGTGTACATGTATCAGAATTGCACTTCTTATCACCTGCAGTAGGAGGTAAATTTCTTACAATAAATCTTCATGTTTATTCTGATGGGCGTTTTGTGTGTTCTCCAAACCATGACATTTATATCTCACTTCTATTTCTCTTGTTATCTTGTCAAGTAGTTGTCTATATAATCTCCTCCCTGAAGTCTTTCTGACTAAAGAAGGTGTTTCTATAGGATTCAAACACTGACTGTGAAACAATCGTATTTTATTATATTTTTATTCATTTATTTATTTACTTTTTCATGTTACGAAACCCTTATTTTCAAGACCAAATGCTCCTTGATGCGTTTCTGATAAAAGGCATAGGTTCATAGGTTACTTTGTACTATTCTCTCTGGTCTATTAAATAACTTACGTCGATTATATTGCGCGTGATTTTCTTAAACACGTGTACCTATCCTCAAGTTTATTGCAAGAATAACTTATGCATATATCTCAAATTAAATAAAACTAAGTCTCAATCTATGTATTGAAAAGTTACAGGTTTTCATTAAAACCTTAGTTTCAATATTTATTTATTTTTAATTTAATTAAAACTATAGTATATTTCTTATTAAACGTTAAAGAAGGAAATTCAAGCCATGAGTTTTAAGTGTTTGGACAGTTCTAGTGAGTTTTAGTTCTATAGTATGTGAAATACTAGACCATAGTCAAATTCTGCGTACGATTCGACTAAATCCATTTATCAGTTTTTCTAAGCTTACTATTATCTAAGTAACTAGTTAATGTCTATCTGTAACAGCGAGCCATTATTAATGGCCCAGTTTATATGTGGATGATTCCACTTTGATAAACCGTACTCTATTTCCTGTGAGCTCCAGAATCAATACGCTAAATACAGCCAGAGATGTTCGATGGAGTTGTGCACAATCCTAAAATAGCAGATGTTCACATGAAATCGAAATTGTCTTTCCTCTCCAAAGAGTAATAATTTTCTGGGTTCTAAAATTGACGAAGGCCAGTCTTAAAGAATGGTCGTTGTAAGTGTACACCAATCATCTGCTGTGTAGCTTAAATACATGTCAGCTTAGTTTGTTTGAGAAACAGGCGTCCTAGGTTATTATTGGAAAAGTATGTGATGAAGTAAACACTATTTTTGCAAACATTTTCTAATCAATTTAGCTTCTCAACGATTGTGAATGCGCATGAAGCTAATTTTCTGAGTAAATTAGTTCTGCGTGGCAACTTGGATTAGTGTGACTTTGACCAACTGACAGAAATAACGTTTGGATAGGGCAGTAGAAATCGCTCATCCGTCCTTAAAAGGTAAGTTTTTATATTCCTCTTAGTGGAATTGTTTAAAAACAATGGATTCAAAATACGTTAAATGAACTTAAGCTACATTTAATAAAGAAAGATTCGTGAACTATTTAGGATTTGAAGAAAAAATTAATTAAGCACTTCACTGACGATAGCGATGCATCGAAAGATTACAATACTTAAATATCATCATATTGATTAAAGTTATATATATATATATATATATATATATATATATATATATATATATATATATATATATATATATATATATATATATATATATATATATATAATTCAATGAGAAAGGTATATGTTATTTAACGCTGTGTTTTATGATACAGTAAACTAAATTCTTCTTCATCTTCGCCTCACCTTAGACACGTTTTTGCCGAAGTACAGTTTTGTTCTACCCTTTGTTGCGATTTATTATTATTATTATTATTATTATTATTATTATTATTATTATTATTATTATTATTATTGTTGTTGTTGTTGTTGTTGTTGTCGTTGTTATCATCGTTGTTGCTGTTATCGTCTTAGGAGCATTCCACTCGTTAGATAGGATTACATTCAACATTACAACAAAAATTCACTTTCACGATTATAAAAAAAAGATTATCGAACACAAAGTCACAAGCTAAAGTGGTGGTACATAAGTACAATGTTTAAAGACATTCGTACGTCTTTGCGAAAAGAACTTGCTTAAACGCAAAAGTTTTAACGAGATACTGCAATGCATTTTTTTACTCGAAAGATTTATGCATTTCATTGTTAACTTAGCAACTGACCATAATTAAAATGTACCTGTTGGTGCGCAGGAAAACAACATAACATTCTCTTTGATGAAAATGATATTTGGTTTTTCATCCTAAATTGGATTTTCTTAGCAACTTTATAGCTATATGAATACATTTCAATTACACTCTGACATTATATTCTCATATTCAAAATACAGTCCCATTTTCCTTTCTTTCTTTAAAGACTTCTTGTAATAAAACCTCTTATCATATGTTCCTTGTAATAAAACTACTCATTGTATGTTCCTTGTAAATAGCACTTATCAGGTTTCCTTGTAATGAAGCTACTTATCGTATGTTCCTTGTAATAACACTTCGTATCAGGTGTTCCTTGTAATAAAGCTACTTATCGTATGTTCCTTGTAATAACACTTCGTATCAGGTGTTCCTTGTAATAAAGCTACTTATCGTATGTTCCTTGTAAAAACACTTCGTATCAGGTGTTCCTTGTAATGAAGCTACTTATCGTATGTTCCTTGTAAGAACACTTTTTATATGTTCATTGCATTAACACTTCTTATCAGGTCTTGCTTGTAAAAACACTTTTTATCAGGTGTTGCTTGTAATACACTTTTGATCAGGTGTCCCTTGTAATAAAACTACTCATGATATATTCCTTGTAATAACAATGTTTTATAATTTGTTCCTTGTAATAACACTCCTTATCAGGTGTTCCTTGTAATAAAACTACTCATGATATGTTCCTTGTAATAACAATGCTTTATAATTTGTTCCTTGTAATAACACTCCTTATCAGGTGTCCCTTGTAATAAAACTACTCATGATATATTCCTTGTAATAACAATGTTTTATAATTTGTTCCTTGTAATAACACTCCTTATCAGGTGTTCCTTGTAATAAAACTACTCATGATATGTTCCTTGTAATAACAATGCTTTATAATTTGTTCCTTGTAATAACGCTTCTTATCAGGTGTCCCTTGTAATAAAACTACTCATCATATATTCCTTGTAATAACAATGTTTTATAATTTGTTCCTTGTAATAACACTCCTTATCAGGTGTTCCTTGTAATAAAACTACTCATGATATGTTCCTTGTAATAACATTGCTTTATAATTTGTTCCTTGTAATAACGCTCCTTATCAGGTGTTCCTTGTAATAAAACTACTCATGATATGTTCCTTGTAATAGCAATGCTTTATAATATGTTCCTTGTAATAACGCTCCTTATCAGGTGTTCCTTGTAATAAAAGCTACTAAACGTATGTTTATTGTAATTACACTTTTTATCAAGTGTCAGCAATTACGCTTTGTAGAATATATGAATCAATATTCGTCCCTACCAGTATTCTCACTTGTATGATTTTTGTCCTCTCTGATTCCAGTTTAAGTCTGTTTCTTAAGCAAATATTTAAATTTTTATCCGACAAGCTTATATTCGTACATCTGCAAATTCTTTCGTCTCTTATATATGTTATTAACGGTGTTGCGGATGCGCAAATGAAGTTGCATTGATTTTTTTCATAGGAATCCTTAATAACTGGGTAGTTAAATGAGAATTAATTATTAGGTCGTCATGCTACGCACGAGTGTATATAACACCGATTCAGTTGCATCATTTATTGGTGATGCGATGCTTAGTCTTGACGGCATATGGGCTGGTGTGTGCAGGTGGTTGTTGCCGATTACCCACCTACCTGGGTTCGAATCATATATTGTGCGTTAGTGAGTTATTGCAGCTCTATGGTCTTAAACGGAGTAATAAAGAAGAGAAAAAACGAACAAGTTTTGTAAACTCCACAAATAATGTATCCCCCTAAAGTACAAAGTGTAAAATGTGAAAAGAACTTCCAGTATTGATTATTAAATTCCAGATATTCCTATAATTTCGAACACAGGTCCTAATGATTATCTTCCGAGAAAACTTTAGTGGTATTCTAAAATTAAATCCAGCTAAAATGAAATACTGGACACAACAATAATATAACAGAATCTTCTTAGACTTTAAAGAACAAACAAATGCATTTTCCAAAACACAAGATTTTATACTCCACTACCTGACTATGGTGATAATTAGAATGTTATTAAAAACTATTACATAATGAAAAATTGTTCTAGAAGGTTTCAAAATGTTTAGAAGATATAATCATAGTTACATTTTGAAGGTCAGATTCTAAAGTTATAATATAAAATGTAATAAACAAGTAAACCCAGCATTTCATGGGGAATTTCCAACGTTTTGGACTCAGATTGATATAAACATGTTTACTACAAAACTAAAATCAATGATTCAGATAAGGTAGAAAGTAAACTTCATTTTGGACCAGGTCAGGGGCAAAACAATAATCGTTAATAACATATTATGATAAAAGATAAACGAAGAATATATATATATATATATATATATATATATATATATATATATATATATATATATATATATATATATATATATATATATAATTCGAATTTTTCTGAAATGACTGTTCTCTACGTTTTGATTGGACGTATACGGTCACGTGATACTGATCTGGAATTTGTTACACATCGATAGATTCTGCAGACTAATTTTGGTATCATGTGTCAAGATCATTTGATGTTTAGTTTTATCTATATCAACGCTTTACAACAACTAGCTCCAACCCACCCACTTCTGTGATTTCCGATAAAAATTACAAGCCGCAGATTAAAATCGAGAATTAGAAGTTAAAGACAATGTAAATGAACAGATGTCCTGAACTCCAACAATTACCCTTTTTGCCAAAGAAGAAATATGGCAAGTTTTGTCAATCTTCTGAAATTATTGCATTTTACAACAAGTTACATCAGCTTTTATTAAAGATCATGGACATGTCAACCAAGGAATCCCGTTAAAAATAGACCCGATTTTGCATTGGAAAGATCGAAACGCGTAGAAAGGAAAAACCACGTTGCTATAACAACACGTACCATACACAAGCGTAATTTTCGAAAGAAAAGAAATATTTCTGGTTTGACCACAACATTCATTTTTTATATATTAAAATAATGTTCATAACAATATCATTGGCATGAACCTCTATGACTGTATAGGTCAATGAATCTTGACTAGCGAAGATAGGGCTATGTATTATATCGCAGTTAGGAGGCTAATGAAAGAAAACTTCGAGGTACATACAAGGGAATGCTTTGCTCATTAAATGTTCTGATCTGATGTTAGAAATGAATTAAATTTAAATATAAGTATTAAATGATCCAGGTTGGGTATTTATCAATGTATACATTTTACTTAATCACTCACGAAGTTTACATAAAATCCTCCGAATTTGATTTACTTTATGATATATATGGTAAAGATGGAGAGGAGAGAGCGGAGGGGTTGAGGTGATCATCGCAAACCGATAATGCGAACTCTATCCGTATCATTAACGAAAGCTTTTTATTCTCATGGCACATAACTTTTGTTTCTTACGTGGAACTATCCATAGACAGACTGTTTATTGTCTGCACTCCAAATAAAAGCTAATTACGATGCGGTGGAAATTGTTCTGTAGTCTGATTAGTTCAGCTTATGCCTTAATGAAACTGGTCCTCAAATCAATGAAATTAAATCAGAACCATCATTCTTAGGGATAAGGCACATACGCTGCTGGTATACTTTTATGCAATACAGTTTTATTCCTTGCTTCTCGTTTTTACAAACGGACTTTGGGATATATTTTAAGATTTGTCGGAGTAACGAATTCAGTTCTGATATTGCAATATTAAACATGCTCCCATCACCAATTATTATGGAGTTTGGTAATCTTGTAAATGGTAATAATGTCTAACAGTCTTCTAGATGAGGTTTGAGAAGGAAATGCTGTTTTATGTAAGACAAAATCTGGTTCCATGGTTTTCTTTCATATGCGTGATGTATGCTGACATATCTGTTAAGCTGCATTACTTGAAGTTGTTGTTGTTTTGGGGCTTAACGCCAGTTTTTAGCACACGATAGGCTATATATGGCGGCCAGTATTAATGGTGTAGGAAGACACCGGGAAATCCCCGGAAAGAACCACCGACCCATGAGAAGCTACTGGCAAGCTTTCTCACATATCCACATTCGCCGAACCCTAGACTCGAACCCATGCAGATAGAGGTGAGATGGATGTGATCCGTAACGGACAGCGCTTTAGACCACTCGGCCACTCGTGGCCCCCATTACTTGAAGTCACGTTTCATTTTTGTCTCCCTTTGAAAATTTACAGACTAGAATGATTATCTACTGTTGACTTATTTTTCTTTTCTTTGCGATTTTCGACATGAATTTGAGAATGCCATTTAACATTTGTTAGTACCAAAACAATCAGTTACTAATATCTACTACAATTTAATCCCTTCCCATCAGATTGTATTGCTTCTCCCCCGATTTTAGAAGCGTCAAGATATAACTAGCGGACAAACTTACTTGATTTATAATTTCTGACTCGAATATTGTCTAGTGGTCTCTAACATTATCATCATATTTCCGTTTCAACGAAACGGAAGTTATCAATGCAAACAGAAGCTTGCTCACTGCATTTTCTAGTGCTGGAAAATTCCATTTTTAGCTAAGGGATGGACGAAGAGCCTACACATGCATAGAAGGTAAACACATTATTGTGTGCGTCCAATATAAGCCATGTCTAATTTTAATATTTTTAGAAAATGGAAAAAAGAGGGAGAAATGATGGTTAATTATCAGGACTTGAAGGAAGTACATTACTGCACTCAAATATGGACGCAGCGTTAGTGTTAAAGATCCCTAGGTGTGAAACACACAGAAGGTGACAAAATTAGGGATCGCTTGGTGGCAATAGAGGTATAATTTCTAAATCGTTGAACGAAAGAAGAAAGTTTTGTTTTTAAAATCGATAGTGTGAAACTAGCTGCCGGAGGCGGTATGGAGTAAATGGAAATAAAATTCTGCTTGTTACATGCATCTGCTTGTTTCATTTTTTGCTTTGCCTGAAAATAGCTTAGGTAACAATTTTCTTCCTCGTTTCATTACAATTCTCGATTATGCATATAACAATTAAAAACGTTCAAGTCTAAAACTCAGCATCAGTGTGAAATTTATCCATGCTAGAAAGTAACCAATCTGAAAATGTTTTCATGAGGCGTAAGAACAAGTCAGTAGCTAAAGGAACTATTCAGATGAGACGTTTTATTTACCCAAACCGTCTATTATTTGTATATGAAAACCACTGATCCGTTTTTGAACGAAGAAAATACGGTGTCTTCTGTATTAAATCATATCCCTAAGCATCGATGTGGCAAGTTTATCTATATTTGTTGTGTGATACGATACTTTAAAGCATCATAGATAGTGCACTGCAAGATTATTGTTATAGTTATTATAAATGTTAGTTATCATTTTCGTATCGGAACCATTTATCAGATCAGGTATCCGGCCGAAATTTACAAGCCAATATCATAGACCGGAATCTAGTAAAATCTGTCAGGCTAGTGCAAAGAAGAGAGCATACAAAACAAGGAACCAGATTAATAGGCACAGTGTATATTAGGAAATTAATGAACAAAGATTAAAACTTTCACAAGGCTGGTGGATGCACGTTATCTGAGGTCTTACGAGCACCGGAAGGGCAACGCAGTTGTCACCGAGTCAGGTCAGGTTCTGTCATTTAAACCCAACGACAAAAATTTTCCCATTAATGTTCAAGCACGTGTTCCTTCTTTTTTAGTAAAAATATATGGTTAATAGTTATTGGTACTTGAGCTTGTTTTTTGTGTGCGAAGGGTAATCTTTTTGATGGAAAATAAATCCTGCAACGGTTATGGGGTGATTCAGTATGAAGTTAAGATACAGTCTAGCAAAATATCTCTGAGTACCGAGAAACAGTCGAGCTTTCAATCAACTGATTGGTTGTAATGGATGGGTTTGTGTAATGAATGTCGGGCAAGAAATGGACTTATGCAGTAAAGAAGACTATTTTGTATAACGGATTAGAGTTTAAAGTTCCTAATGAATAAATGTCATTGATCCAACTGACCTTTCGAACGGCGCTGATTGTGTCTACCAAAATAAAGATCTCCCTGTCAATAACAATGCAACCTTATCATGTGCTCGAGAACATAAACTAGAACATTATTTGCAGATTAGCAATAACAAACAAAATATCCCCCAGACTGCTTGAGAAAAATTGCAAAAAGATATTAGAAATAAGGGTTTTCGTTCTCGTTTCTTTTGTTTTTGCGGGTGCATTAATCTAATAAGTCATCGTATTATCTGCCAGTAATTTTAGCAGTGGTTTTATTATTGGGAACTGTTTGACCTTTCAATAGTGTTTCCTGTTGGGGGAATTACAATAAAATAATGAGATACTGGAAAATGTATCAAAGTTTGCTTTTTCTTTATCCCAACCCAAATACACGTATTCTATCACGCAACACTTGGTAAAAAATAGTCGTCGAGTTGATGGTTTGCAATGATGCAAGCCTCTCATAAGATTTTGTCTTTTTATATAGCGTGTGCTGCCCAAAAAATGGTAGACAATAAGGGAACTCAAAGGGTGAAAATGACAAAATGATGTTTCCGGAAAACATCATATCTGCCATTAGAAAGCAAAAACCTTTACAGGTTATACCATATACCTAACCGATTGGCAAGTAAAACCATCGACCGTATGCTTAAACAAAAAGGGCATAATTTTGCAAAGAAATGCTTATCATTTTATAAATATTTTTTTTACACAACACAAAATCATATATGGAAGAGCACGTGCCACTTGACAAACACAGAACCAATATGAAGGAATGCAGTTGTATAGAAGAGTCCAAAGCAGCCGTTCCAGAGGAAATTATTAACTGCAAGCTGCTGTTTCTAGTTAATAATTTAAACTGTGGTGGACTCGTTATAATTCATAGAAAAACATTCTGTGGGAAAAGATATGTTTTTGTCCTCATTACATTTTCAGCGAATAATTTGACATAAAATGGTATAGACTCATAACATTTGTTAATATGAAAATACGTTTGAAATTGTAATTATACATTTTCAGTTACGGACCACAATTCGATGTGGTATGACTGATATCGTGTTCATTTCATAGCCTGTAAGGCACTCCCCCATGCTTCCATTAATCCTTTGCCGTTAGAATACAACAATCCCGTTTTGCATCGGGTATATAGCATGTTTTATTGAACGTTGATCGTTTTTGTCATACTGGCATGATTTACAATATCCGTTGTATGTCTGAAAAAAATTAAATTAATACTAAACATCAAAGGCACATTTCATTATTATGAAACTTGTCTTTTAATTGCAATTAGTTTCTTTAGTACAAAAATACGGAACTGCAGTTTGATAGAAAATGTCAAAGGACAAAAGATTACTGGGCCAACAAATATTAATATTAGAAGACAAGATTAAATAATGCATGTTATGATACAGGAAAAAGTAAGAGAAAACTGAACCAATTTAATTATATGGAACGTTTGGATGTATAAAACATCTTGAGAACGCCGACACATTACATCATTTCGACAACTTTAGACTCCAAACTGCATGATCAACATGTCCAAATCACCGAAAACTACTTAGTTTCCAAAAATATACAGAAAATGGTTCCGATAAATTTATTTTTTTGTACTTTTAAGCAGAGAAAACCCAATCCAAAAAATTTTAATGGATGTAATGTTTTACCCAGACAAAGAAGCACAAGCTTTATAAAATAGAACACAAACCTACCGCCTTAATACAGATGTATATTCTCAATGGAATATATTTAGCTGTTTGTGTCGTCCATGAATTGTGACTAGTTTTGACAGGATTCTAATTGGTTTTATGATAAGTTTGAAATCTCTAGAAGCTCTAAGCCTCTTAGATAACACATAAGACCTACAAATTAAAAAGATTACAGAAACAAATATGACGAAATTACAAAACAAAAATCTTCTGTCCATGTTTAAGGAAGTAAATATTATTAAGTCTTTGAGTGTGTTCTTGCAATCTACACAATGGATCGTCTTCTACAGTGACAATCTGATATGCGACTGACCAGGACGACCAAATTTCTTACTCTTAGATGAAAGCACAAAAAGCTGAGCTTTCCTGAGACCATAAAGTTTTTGAAGCAACACCTTCACAAATTACTTCCGGTAGACCCTAAAGAAGAAAAGGAAATGTTCACGCGTTCTATCTGTACCCATATAGATGGTATCCGGTCACACAACGAGATCAAGTTTACAGTTTTGGCAGCGAAGCACAAAAGACAATTAGCCCAACCAAAAGGATGACAAATAATGAACTCAACATATTTTTATTGATAAGTTATATCTGTATTAGATCGGAAAACCTTTAATTATTTACCATTGTTACCATTTTTATCGCTTTACCTTTAATTGTTTGGTCTCCAATCGCTGGTCGATAAATTTGTTTTACCAATTTGAAATAAAAAAGGATATAAACTTATGTTTGGCGCTAAATAGCCTCATAGTGCTGGTGCGCAGTAAAAATATCAATCAATCAATCGATAAGTTATATCCATTTTTTCATCCTAACTCGTGATATTAATTGTACTTAAATATGATCATCTACGATCAATCTCTTTTACTTGGAATCACTTTTTACAATAGTGACAACCTATCTGGTAGTATTCACTTTCCAATACGCTTAAGAAGTTATACTTACAACCTCAAGATCAAGGCCGTTTGGGAAACGTTACTGTTCTTCTGCAGGCCTAAATTGACAGTTACATGCTTTTAGCAACGTGGTGGATATAATAT
The DNA here is from genome assembly GCA_016746295.1 of Potamilus streckersoni. Lineage (NCBI taxonomy): Eukaryota > Metazoa > Mollusca > Bivalvia > Unionida > Unionidae > Potamilus > Potamilus streckersoni. The sequence continues at coordinate 7,306,483 of JAEAOA010002345.1, read as the reverse complement.
CCCAATTTATCAATACATTCCATAATGTTACAGGAGATACAATACCAAAATGTTCGGCGATTCTTAAACGTGTCATCAAAACATTTATGGTACATACAAACACACCATCATGTTATAGACACATGTCCTTAAAATATCGATGTCAATCCAAGATGGAAAATCTGAATAAATACAGTATCTACCAAGCTAAATCTTGTGGCAGCATTAGAGAACGCAAGCGAAAACATGAATATCTGATGTAATTAGTTAGATATCGTGTTCTTCTAATAAACTCGAACGGATTTATGATAATGACATTTATTGACAACTCAGCTCGGAACAGATGATACCCACTGTCAACTTCTGGAACAATTTCTTATACAGCCCTCAATACACTACTATTACTATATCGTTTGAAAACAGGGACTTTCCACCACTACGGCTACAATTACTAAACCTGGTAAGGATCATGCCGGTCCTTCTAATTATCAGCTCTTATCATTAACAAATTGTATTTGCTAATGCATGAAACGAACTATTGTCAACTATGGTTGACTATTTTAAAATCTTAAGTTCAACAGCTACTACTAGACCTTCATTGCAGATTATCATTCAATGAGAAATAATAAATAATTTGGTCATATTTTATTTTTTTGAGCAGCTTTCTTAAAGAGAAAACATATTTGCCATCTATTTCTATTTATATAAATCTTATAATATCGTATTAAGGGTTGCATACCGAACTTTATGTCCAAAAGTTGGAAAGACAGATTTTTTTTAGTTAGGTACTAACCGTCCAGAACACTATCCTCAGACAAACGTGTTCATCAGTGTAGTACATTGTCAGTTGCCCTATTTACCACACAAATTAACAGTATAGTGGAGTGCATTAATTCAAGAGCTGCTCATTATGCATCTATCACTGCTTGGTCTCTTACAAATCAATGAAATTGCAAGCTACTGAACAGTAGCAAAAGATAAGTTACAAAATACAGTTCAAATATAGTCATGAGAAAATTGGTTCGTTTTGTTTCATGGACTAATGCCGATTACAACAAATTCGTAATGACCTAAAGACTGTTTTGACGATTGTCATATTCATATTGTGAAGAATACCTCTAGGGTGCATTACTTTCATTTCACATATAAAATACATCGGTGACGAACGCCCGAAAACCCGGATTCGATCTGAGTCATGGCAAATATAGATTTTGGGTACAGATAAGACGGTCCTGCTCTGGTATGCAGCTCATGAGTAAGATATAACTTGACTTTGGGTAGCCTGTATACAAATTAGCTTGTCAGGTCGTAATGATTAAATTCTCAATTGGGGTATATTAAAAATCCCATTCAGAAAGCTTCTGTACTGAGGCAAATGGATCACAACTTTGTATCAGGGTAACGAATCTGATTCATCAAACTGCAAACAAACTATCTACTGAGCCATCCGCTCACAACACAATATAGTCTTTCGTCACGAAAGGGGACACCTATACGCTCAGAAACCAAATTTAATTCAAACTTTTGGCATACGAATTTGGTCTCAAATAAAACGAGAAAAGAGTTGGAAGTACTACAACATTATATTTTCCCAAAGCATAGCATTAACTATAAATTGTCCATTCCCATCCCGACCACGATCCCCAATAAGATTTTATCTTTGCCTATTCAAAACGTTTTCTCAATAAATCTTTTATCTTAGAAAAACTTCAGTGAAATCAATGCCTTCTAAAGTGCCCACACTTATAGTATAAAGCCGGTTCAAAAGACTGTGACAGGGTTGGAGTTGTCGTTAAAAGACTTCATATCACCATCTCGAGCCGGTTACCCATTAAAGCCTCCATTTTATTAACCGCAAAATTACAGTCTTAAATTTATGTTCCAAATTATTTCCATAACACGCCAAACTATTGCAAAACAAAAAATTAATTTAAATTTAAATTTGACAGACCATTAATACCCAAGATCTATCAGAAACAGTATTTGCTCATGCAATCTAGATATGTATATTGTTACCTTTCGCTGCCTATTTGCCCTGGTATTAGGGACAAAGAAAGGGCAAATAAAGTTCAAAAGTAACCCATTCTAGCTGGAAGCAGAAGATTCAATGACAACTCCAGCCAGGAATGTCGTAAAACAAGCGCATTGCTGGAGAAAGTATCACTCACATTCAACACATGACAAAGAAGATGTGACTGCATTTAGAACATACGTACCTGATTCATGCTTACCTTATGAATTGTCTGCCTCAACCGGATTGTAAACCCATCAGTGTTCACTGTCGACACTTTCACCTGTGTGTATGTGTGTGAATGTATGTGTGTGAATGTATGTATGTATGTATGTATGTATGTATGTATGTATGTATGTATGTATGTATGTATGTATGTATGTATGTATGTATGTATGTATGTATGTATGTATGTATGTGCATATATGTTAATTTGTGAACTCATCTAAGAAACCTTACGATGATGTATGACCCGATTTCGTTTGGTTTGAATGTGTTTGGCACAGGATTACAGGTAAGTTATTCAGTGTCGAGGCAATTGGAGTAAAATTTCTTGTCCAAGGACACATTGCATTAGCTTACCAGGTCTGTTCTGAGGCAGGATTAGAACCTGCGCTTTTTCAGCAAAATTATTCTTTTTGTCTAAATATTTTTTTCAAAGAACTATCCAAGCAAAATAAAACCCGAAGCCGTTTTTTAAATTCTAAAAGTAACCTACTCTAGGCTGCGATTGTGTTTCAAATATGTTAAGATGATATTTCCGATAAAAATAAATCATTGAAAGAGGGAATCGATTTTATTTTTTTTATGACTAAATTAGGCAAAGAAACTGAGTATTTTGTACGTAAAGAGCAAATCAAATTAATTGATTATTGTGCTTGTTCTTTAAGTTAATAAATAAAAATAAAAATTTCATTAAATATAATAAAAACATTCATCATCTTTTATTAATAGATATTGTTTCATCAGATGACTTATCCTATAAGTAAATTTGGCGAAAGAATTAGAACTTATTGTCTCTACTGAAAAAGTCTCTTGCAACAGAAGCAAGAAACATAGGTTTAGATCATCCTGCTGTTTGAAACGTGGTTGACTGGTTTACTAAGCTCGCGGTATAAAAAATTATATTAAAAGTAAATTTGTGCAAGCCAGCTTTTTCCATATGTGAATTATTCCAGGTGCAGTTGTCAATGATTGTGTAATTGACGATACCGTCACTCCTGAGGTTCTACAAATGGTTCGGTTTTGTAGCCTGACAACTGCTGGAGGGTTATTGTTATAACATGTCTCATGGGGCTAATGTTGAAACCATTTTAAAGACTCACTAAAAACTATTGATTATGTAACCATTAAAGCCATAACGTATGCAAATTTTCTTGATGACTTTATGCTATTTGTTATGTACATTTTTTACTATGAATATTACTTTCGTGTCATTCAACTGAATTATTTTGCAGAACGTATGATAAGTTTTGAGACCATATGATAACCCGTAGCAAATCTAAATTTTGGTGTAATAACTCTAGAATGTTCTAGATGCAACACGAAAAAAAAAACAACACATTTATGTTCCTTTTCAATAATCCAAATATATTTCCCTCATGGCGAATGTGATTAGAGAGTGGAAACAGCGCTATTATTTCTCGAATTCAATTACAAAATATTTCTACTTTGGGACTATGAAAAATGCGAAGCGTCTGCTAAATTAAAGTTTGCATTTAATGTCACGTCAATCAAATATTTACAAAAAAGATAAAATATAATACATGATAAGAGGGCTTATACTTTCATAGAAGCTGCGCAGACATATCACTCTGTATAATATTAGGAATGATGAATGGAATCCTTTGGTATACCATACTGGATGAATCAAATGTCAACCTGAATACCTATGCAGCAAAACTGATGCAACTCGAAAATGTTGAAATATGCTTTTTGAGCTAAGTATAGTGCTTAAGTGAATGATGAATTTAATGACGGTAGATAAAATATTTGCAAACAGGATATACTATCCTTTCAGTGACGCTTTTCATCGCATTCTGTTCTAGAAGATAACATATGCAATAAATCAAGTCGACAAAATAATTAGAATACGTTATTTCAATGTAGTTCATTTAAGCACTGCAAAACTCGAAAAGCAATTTAGAGTGGCGCGTTTTGGGAATCAATCAAAATGTAGTTGTGGTTGTATTTTCAGATACAACGTTCATGAACTTTCGTATCAAATTGGTGAAAGAGATGAAGTGACATGACTAAGAGAGATACACACCACGATGACTGATGAACATAAGTTATACTTGTACCTCATTCGATATATTTGTTCTCGACTACGTTTATTTCTGGTATAAGCATATTTCACTACCATTAAATTATAAATTACTTTTAATAAAAAAAATCAGCCGATGAAGAATGAAATAATTCAGTCTTTAATGAACTGTTATTGTTATAAATGTCGGTATGGACTGTTATTGTTATAAATGTCGGTATTGACTGTTATTGTTATAAATGTCGGTATGGACTGTTATTGTTATAAATGTCGGTGTGGACTGTTATTGTTATAAATGTCGGTATTGACTGTTATTGTTATAAATGTCGGTATGGACTGTTATTGTTATAAATTTCGGTATGGACTGTTATTGTTATAAATGTCGGTATGGACTGTTATTGTTATAAATTTCGGTGTGGACTGTTATTGTTATAAATGTCGGTATTGACTGTTATTGTTATAAATGTCGGTATGGACTGTTATTGTTATAAATGTCGGTATGGACTGTTATTGTTATAAATTTCGGTATGGACTGTTATTGTTATAAATGTCGGTATGGACTGTTATTGTTATAAATTTCGGTATGGAATGTTATTGACGCGTCCGTTTCTACAAATTGGATTTATCAGGTAGTCTTCCCACTTACGTAAATGTCCATGCCAGACAGGCTGAATGATCTTTTCTCTAACATATTACTTTATCTGAACTTAAAGTCATAATGAATTATGTGATGCGTTCTGTACATAAAAGTTCTGAATGGACTTAAATTTAAAGATTTATTTTGGGGATGATGAATTATTTTAACATTATTACTGTAAAAGTAAGACTTTGAGATTATATTTAAAAAAATGCTTTTAAGACGTTCTTTTACTTTGTACAGTGATTATGACAAAAAAAATATTTGTGTTGCAGATACGGAACTCGGTATAATTGTTTGAGTAAACGTAGGAGGTATAAAGTTTAAATCGATGTTGTCACTAGATATCATTTGTAAATCATCATTTTTACCAATGCATTACAAAAGTGCTTTTCTAATGTCTGAAGCCGACAAAACAACCTTTTTTGTTCTCTTGCATAATGTTTTGTAACAATTCTCACTGACACATTTTTATTGTATTCCGAAAACAGTTTCATTGTTAAGATGTATTTGTATCCATTTTTATATTTCAATATGCCTGAATGTGCCGTCCAGACTTTGACCTTATGGCATTACACCATTACTGATAGTGTGTGAACATTTTTAGGTTTTGATCCTCGCTGTGCTAGCTGACCAGTTGCTAGAGTAGACAAATATCCAAAACTGCATACGTATTTTGTTCTGAGTCTACGGAAAGAACGAGTTTGATTTTTGGCGAAGAGTGATAAAGAGGCTATCAATAATTTAAGTCATATTAAACGAGTTTATTACCCCTATTCGGAATAAAACATGGACTATCTTCTCGTCCATCCTTCGCTAACTCATGACGCAGTATACAGACTGATAAACATCATGATTTTACTTTGTTATGTGTGTGTGTTTGCTTAATTATTGTTGTTCGTACAGTAGGTATTTCAACACTAGTATATAATCCACTGATAAATGTATTATATATATATATATATATATATATATATATATATATATATATATATATATATATATATATGATAGTATTTACTTCCTTCGGGTCTATTTTAAAGGTATTGTTCAGGTTTTGCAATAATGAATATATTTACGTCATATTTTTATTTTTATAGCTTAATTATATATAACGTTTAATCCAAACTAAAATAATTGAAAAATATTTCTAACTGTTTTCATTTAAAAAATCTTTTAACAAGCTTAAGTGTTTCAATAATATGGACAGTAATATTATTAAATGTTAATATTTGGTTCTGCATATAATATTTATTTCATACAACTGCTATTTCATCAGCCATTATGAAAATTTCTTATGTTGTGATAGCAAGCACTAATAATTTGTCTTTTTTATTTCGTTGTGAGATATGCAAGTTGTTATATATTCATCATCTATATCATAATCAAGAAAATAATTTCTGTGTTCTTCTGTCAGTTCAGTTTCTACGACGTGTGTCTGACCATTTTTGAAAAATAATTCATAACTCGAGGCAAATTAAAAGTTCACATATTGTTTTATAGTTCATCGAGTATCAACAAAATCTAAATTTTTATTTATATTATACTTTTTTGACGTTCAGCTGGTAACCAAATTTTTATTAAAAGCATAAAAAATATTTTGCTACATACTATAAATCATTGTTTACTTTGTAACCGTAACATTTATGAATGAAGAAAAGAATTTTTGTCTATGCAAATCTCATCATTATAACAATTGATTGTGTAGTTACCATATTCTTGACATGTGTCAAATCTAAATTAAAGGAATAATATTCGATATCTATGAAATCGGCGTATTGCTATCAACACGAATTGGTTTATGGAAACACTGCGTAAATTAGCTATATAATGGCCCAGTTTTAATTGTTCTTTGATTTTTCTGCTTGAAGGATGATGAATAAGATATGTTAGTTGCTTATTAAATCGTTATAAAAATCATTATCTGTTTTTGTGATACAAAGAGAAGTATTGCTCAGTGTTGTTCGCGGTGACCTGATAACAAACGGTGATAGAAATTGATGTATTACTATATTGTGACATTTTTGTTACAATATTTATTAGATGCTTTAATACTAAAATGTTTAGTTAGCATGAATATCTGGCTCCCACACCACTTATTCAAACGATTTCACGTTATCATTAATGTAATGACAGTGCTAGCAATAAACACAATATCTTCATTTGACATAAGGAAGTGGAAACATATCTTTACTAGCCTTTCAACTTAACGAGTGAATTAAATGTTCAAAAACTACGATTTTCCTTTTCATTAAATATTTTGTGCGCAATAGCCTTAGATTTGCATGCATTTCATTCCGAGTTCTGTCTGTTAGATCGATGTCTGCATCGAAGTTCTGAGACGTTTTACAATTTTCTATTGTACATATAATGCTTCAGATGTTTGTTTTTCAAATTAATGACTGTTGTATGCAAACAAAGAAGAGATTTTATTTTTTCAGCACATTTATTCTGCAGATTGATACATTGAACATTGCGAACAACATTGCTTTGGTGGGGTAATATAACAACGTGATATAATTCAACAGAATTCAGAGCGTAATATCATTAAACAGCGGATTTTAATGATTGTCTGTTTCCTTGTAAGGAGTTTTTTTTTGTATTTGTTTATTGCTGCATTCATGCGGACATTTTGTGTGTTGGAATTCTTGTAGTCCATTTTGTTAAGATACGCTATACCCTAATTAACCTAATTTCGATTGTCACTTAATTTCATTTCCTTTTGTAAGCTATGTCACAGATACTTTGCATGATTTGTGTGGGAAACTAACAATAAAAAAGTAACAAATTTAAGCCTACATTTTGTTGCTTGGGGTTCAGTTTTATGATTCTTAAATGCAAATTGGTTACATTAATGTATGATAAAAAGTCAATAGTTTTAACACATTTAAAATCTATTAAACTTAACGTGGAGAGAACGATAGAGGATGAGTAAAATAGAAAAATAGAGAGACAGCTATTGAGAGAGAGAGAGAGAGAGAGAGAGAGAGAGAGAGAGAGAGAGAGAGAGAGAGAGGTAGAGAGAGAAAGAGAGAGAGAGAGAGATCAGAATAAGAAGACTCTGAAGAACATACATAAAGGCACATATACTTCCTATACTGAACAGAAAGTAGTTCCAAAAAGTGATATCAATACTGGGGTGGTGTCATCTCACACTGATATGTTTTAATATCTCATTATAAAAATATATTACATGTACAAGGCGCATGGTAAGAAGCTTTTGCTTCGCTCACTATTCAGACTTATTTTTAAATTCAACTCCATGTGACCACCAAAATAATTTACCCAAAGTTGCTTTATGCTTTGCTTTTTTAAAAATGAGAGACTTTTTTGATGAATAATTTAATGTAATGACCAGTATGTTCAAATTCGCATAAATCACATAATGTTTCCCTATGACCGCAAAATTGTTATATCTGCAATTTTTTATTTTCTTTCAATTTTCAAGGTTGGGATTAAATGTTTTTATTATAAAATCATTATGAGAGCAATTAGCTACCTACTCTTTAATAAGAATACACGTTTTTAAAAAAATAGGAATACGAGTAATTTTAATAAGAAAACGCTCTTTTTGAAAGAATACACGTCTTTTTAATAAGAACAGTCGTCCTTTTAATAAGAATACAAGTCTTTTTAGTAAGAATACACGTCTTTTTAATAAGAATACAAGTCTTTTCAAATATTTGTCATAAAAGATCGGTGTGTACTAACGATCTTTTGTTAATTTGTTCGATTTTTTAAATTTGCGGTTGTTTAAGCATTATAATCATTAAACTTTTCATGAAAGTCATTAAATTCTGTTTAAGAATTCTCACAAATGCAAAATTTAATTTCATCTATAATAAATACTTGCATCTCATAATATATCGTTTAATTTCTATTTTTTTTCTCTAGAATATGCATTACCTGTTCGTAAAAAAAATGATTTGTGATATTTTTTTTTCTCCATTTGTGGCATATCTCATTAATACCTCCTCCCCATTCTGCGGAATGATAATGCCATAGGTCTTAATTCTTTTAATGGAGCCCAGCATTATCAGGATGATTGTCTTCACATAGATATCTCCTTACATCCATTTCACTTTGCTCCCCCTTCTTCCCATTAACTTCAATATCAAACTTAGTGAATTGACATACTTCTTGGCGCGTATTATCTGTGCTTCGGATGGTCCATGTGGTAAGGATTTCTTTTTGTTGGCATAGAGCTTTTCAATACTTTTATTAGTTCACTGTGTTCATTTGTTAATATATCTTATATCTGTAATATAATTATGGTATTTACCAGGTCTATCTAACTGCATATTTTATCTAGGGTTGGCCTCCTAAACACTGAAACCATGCTAAAAGTAATTGTTTTTGGTATTACTAGAAATTTTAAGTTGTTTATTACTGTATAATGCTGGGCGCATTTCAAATAAATTTGAAGAACGATTAAATGTTTTAACAACAAAACTCATATAACAATGTGTTGATTGATTATGAAAACAAAAGAAAATAGGTATAATTTCAGCCGCTATGAAAGGTAAAATGTATTAAAATATGTTCAAGATGATGCAAAAACTATTTTTAAAAATACAGTATTAAAGGAAAATAAAATTTGATTATTGTTTTGGATAAATATTTGCTCTTCATGATTATTATTTCCCAGACAAAAATAAAGCATCTCATTGTAAAGCATGATTTTCTACAGGAATCACAAAGTTTATAATTCTTTGGCTTTTTGAGGTGTTTTCATAAAGTGAATCATTTTAACTGCCATTAAAGGGGTATTTAAAGACCATATACAGGTTTGAATTCAAAATAAACATCAATATCTACTTGAACACATAAAACATGTTAATGCCAAAACATAAAGACACACCGTATCATTTTTTGATGTCTGATTGCCGTTATCTTCTTATTGAAAGCACAGCAGATAAACAAACATGTTCCTAAATTTTCTTGTAACTTAAACCTTTTTTAATTATCATAAAATTACGATATATACCAGTAATAAAATCCAATCTGAATATAAAATGATGGAAAATCTATTTCATCAAAAACAAGGTACAACAGACGAAAAAGTCATGTCTGTACGTGAGCCTAGAGATTTTTGTTTCAGTCGAGAAAATGGATGGAGAAACTAACAACATTGTGTTTATTGATATTAAAATTTACGATAAACCTGAACAAAATTTAACACATGTTAATTCTAACGTGTTTATATTTAACCCAGTCTTATTATGACACACCGAAATTCAATTAATTTAATCGGTTAAAATAATAAGGAATTCTAAACGAAAACAGACCAAGGGATGTTGGTAAACAGTGATTTGTCAAATTATATTTTCGGGTAGCTATACAAGCCTTACAAGTTTCTTTGTTTTGTTTTTATTATAAAAGATACAGCTGCTTATGCCTGTATTTTATACTATTATTATATTGTTAATGAAACAAATTTTCGATAAAATGGTTAATGAACAGGGAGATTTTAAAATAGAAACATTAAAAATTTCACGAAAACGAAGCATAAACTTAGTTTTAACCAACTGCTTGGAAGGATATTGTTTAAATCGTCTGATAAAAATAAAAAATAAAAAATTTGCTGAATTATATTTATCATGACAATAAGTGAGTGTTGAGTAGAAAATTGATTATGACCCGATTAATTTAATAACCAAAAGATTTAACACAAAATGACTATCCAGTATACGTTAGTAATTTATACCAATATTACATGGTCAAAAACAATTCAATGTGCTTCTGAAAATGTTAAATTCTATACGAAAATATCCAGATAATATTTCTTTTACAAAGATTACAACCAGCAAGCAAGCAAACAGATATAAATCGAAAGATATAGCCAATAAAATTATGAACATATTCAATAAATTACACAATAAAAAATATAATAAAAAAATCTGAATACAAAATAATAGTTTAAGACAATGCAGAAATATATTTAACTGATGTTTGAGTTTCGTGTTGCTTATCATTAATGGAGAACATATATATATATATATATATATATATATATATATATATATATATATATATATATATATATATATATATATAACATTTAACATTCCTTTAAAGTGCACTGGATCCAGCAACAGATCACGTGTGTCAGTTATTGATTAAGATAAATGTTATAAACGGACAAGAACAGTCCCAAACTAGTATCTAACTAGCCTAAGCGCTTTCGACTCTTAATGAGTTTTTTCAAATGCAAATAGAAAACGTACAAAAAAACAAACAAATAAAACAGACCAAAAAAATCTCGTGTCTGCAACTCTTTACGTGGCTTTTTTTTTTACAGAAATTAAAACTTTAAATTTATTACTTTTCAACTATTTTATTTCAACTTGTTGCGGATGCTGGGAAATATTTGTATTGACCTAGAAATCGATGAGTCATAGCGACGTCTGTTATTTTATGTAAATGCATGTAAGTGCAACTTATATCCCGGATATTTCATTGTCATGGTAGCAATTATAGGCTATTAAGCAAATTTAGAGAATTATTTAAAAGGAAATGTGTCGGCTGAAAAAAGTATTTCCCTTTGTGTATGGCTGTCTGTTTCTAGTTTTCTTCGACATTCTGAAGGCTACAGATATGAAATCGCGCAGACTTTCTCTTCCATGTTCCCACAAAATTGCTATATCATCAAAAAAGTGTATCCACTGGTATGGTGTAAGTTTAACCGCTGCTAAAAAAGTTGACGCTTACGTTTTCCCATAAAAAATATTAGCATACGAAGGGCCATTTTTGTACTCAATGCAGTTCCATTGATATGGAATTTGTTTTCTTCATTAAATTCAAAGTTATTGAGTTTTAGGACAAGCTCCAGGAGTTGGACTAGGAAGTGTGTGGGTGGATTGTTTACAGTTCTTGTTTCCCATGCTTCTCTATATGCATGTATCCCTTCGTTGTGCGGTATGTTAGTATACAAAGATGTGACGTATAAGGAAACAAGCAATGTATCTGTCAGTAATGGTTCTACACAAAAACAACCGACAAACACCAGTATCTCCTCCTAATCAGCCGTCATCCAAAACACTGCATTAGGAACATTCCATATAGCCATTCCTATAAAGGTCTGAAGAGCTATCTAAACATTTAATTTACGACAAAGATCTGATTGCGGAGGCAACCCAAATGGATAAACAAACAACATACCTACTAAAATATGGAAAGAAGGGAAAGGTTGATAGGATACCATTATCCTGACCTACCATCCAGACAACTCCAATGTAGGTAAAAAAAAACCGGGGAAACACTGGCCCATTGTGGAATACACGGATGCTATAAAATTAATCCTCCCATAAAAAACCTGTAAGTAGCCTACCGGAGACTAGTAAACCTCAAGTATATAATAGATGGGACGAAGCTAACGACAATCACTAATTAAGACGACCCTATTCAATATGGCTCCTGTGGCGATAAAAGGTGCAAAATCTGTCAACATATAATTGAGACCATGCCATTTTCTAGCACAGTAAAAAACTAAACATAACTGGTCCAAACACAACGTGCAAAACAAAGAATGTAATTTATCTCATCACATGTAAGATCTGTATCCTTCAGTATGTCAGAGAAACTGAAAATCTACACAAAAGGATCATAGATCTGATTGGATGACAAAGCAGCTATACAGAAGCCCAGTCGAAGAACACTTCTCCTTTCCTGTCCACACTATAAGTGATATAACATTTATTGCGATAGCTCACAAACCCAACTGGAGTTCTGAAACTAGGAAAGAAAACGAATCTTACTGGATACGCCACCTTAGAACGTTGAAAGCATGCGGTTTAAACCAAGTTGATTAGAAGAAGACAGCCATGCACAGATGAAATTATTTTTTTTTGTAGCCGACACATTTTCTTTTAAATAATTTTCTTAAAATTTACTCTACAGCCTATAATTATTACTACGACAATGCAATATTCGGGATATAATTGGAACTTACACACATTTATTGCTTATCCATTTCTAGTTCAACAAAAATATTTCCCAGAATCCACAACAAGTTGAAAAAACTAGATGAAACATGATAAATTTAAAGTTTTAATTTCTGAAGGAAAACCCACGTACCCGTTTCAAACACAACGGTTTTTGTGTTATATTTGTTTGTCTTTTGTATGTTTCGTATTTGCCTTTGTTAAAGACTCCTTAAGAGTCAAAAACACTCAGGCTAGTTAGATAATATATTTGTACTGTTCGTTGTAAGTTTTATGCATACATGCATACATGCATACCTACCTACCTACCTACCTACCTACCTACATACATACATACATACATACGTACGTACATACATACATACATACATACATACATACATACATACATACATACATACATACATACATACATACATACATACATACATACATACATACATACATACATACATACATACATACATACATACATACATACATACATACACACACACACACACACACACACACATACATACATACATACATACATACATACATACATACATACATACATACATACATACATACATACATACATACATACATACATACATACATACATACATACATACACACATACACACATACATACATACATACATACACACGAAGGTAAATATACTTTTATCAAACTATCTGCATGGGACATTATAGCAGTAAAGTGATGTTCATCTTTAAATTTTGCAAAAAATGGCAGGTTACAACAAAATGGATAATATTTTAATCCTAGCTATATCTACCATCATCAGAAAGATTGTTTCTGAATATACAAAGTAAGCGAACAATGTGTAAACAATTTATGATAGTATTGACAACTTACATCGCTTCTGATCTAAATTTAGAATTGTAATTTATCCATTGACATTATCTCCCAATTATTTGTTGTAGAAAACGATATTTACGACGTTGTTTAAATAAAATGAAAAGAGATTTTCATCACCCACTCCTTGAGTAACCCAAACTTCCCATATTCCATATGAAAAGAGTAGATTTGTTATTTTTTGCAGAACAAGTCAGTTGTAGGTTATAGCTTTGTTTTTGGAATCTATCACCAGTCATCATTAATAATTAAATGTACGTAATAGTTTTATTGTTTCTTACTAGTTCCACAAGCATTCCACCTACCACATTCCTGATTAAAGCACTGGCATATATTCTGAAGATATTTACACAAGGACGTGTGTATAGCTTCAATGTCATTTACTTTGTTAAAAACCTCCAAACTTCTGACCCATAATTCCAGCCTGGTGCTAGTTTGGTCTTCAATATTTTGAATAGAGTTTCTTATAAACAATTTAAGCAAACGAGTAACTCTAGTTTTCAAACTCTAAAGTACTATTGTTGATTGGATTGTGCAGCTAAGATTTCTTGACACATATACCATGATATTTTAAGAGAATACACAACCATACATAATCATTTATTGTTCGTATCAGGCAATCTCCTTAATACCAACGTTAATAACCTCTCAGTTACCCGCCTGCATTCGAAATGTTCAATGAAATTTAATTTTTCCCAGGATTATCTTCAATTTCCAAACGTTGCATAGCATTGGTTGAAGTTAAATAGCAGATTCGGTAGATGAAACTAAGCTTCTGCTTATAACAGTGCAAATTCCTTTGTTAAACCGTTATTCTGTTCAAAAATATGAAAATGAAAATATAATATGTGACAAAACACAAACTTGCTCTACCCCAGCCGGACGGTTAAATATTTCTGTTATGTTATTTGGCCTTTCACACAAACCTTGACATTAGCATATAGGCATATATTGTTTTCAGTACCGCATGTATTTTACAGCTAATATTTTCATGTATGAAGTTATGAAAAATACAAGCTGCTGTCAATATGATCAAACGCGTTTTCATTGTCGATAAAAAGAGCACTTACTTATTTGATTCCTCAGAAATCTACATATTAATGTGATCACTGTAAATACATTATTACAGTGTATTAATCATTTCTAAAGCCAACTTGTTTTTCGCATAGATATCATTTTCTTTGAATCAGTTGACTAGTTCTTCATTTAAAATTAAAGTTAATATTTAGTTGAGGCTAATCTCTCTATAATGTCAGACATATTTATATTGCCTTTCTGTGAATGGGTATAATAATAACCGTTTTCCAGCACATTAAGAAGAGTCAGAGAACATTTAACGTATTTAAAATAGAAATTAGACTAGGTTTCCTGATGCTTTAAGTTGCTTTAAAACAACAATCGAAAGGTCATCAATACTAACTGATTTTCCAGACCTTCAGCTTTTCATAGCATTGCACTTTTTCGGTTATTTTAACGTCAATATTTGTGTGAAGAATATTAACTGTTTCACTTACTCTGAATTGTTTGGTCCATTTTGAAATTTGTATTGAATAATTCTAAAAAGTACTGGTACCATCCGATAGGGTTTATGTTTCACTTTTAACATGGGATTTAGACATTTACATAGTCGTCAGGGTCATTTCGTTCCTTTTGATGTGCTTGTTTGAGACTTGCTTTTCGCTTTGGTATTGCTTTCGTTTGTGCCTGGTTTTGTTATATGTTTATATCATTCAATGGAACGTATCTATAGCCAATTATCTGTAATAATAGTATTCCTGAAAGTTCTAGATGCAGCAAGAGCGCAATGTTTTTATGCCTTACAGTCTGCATTGCATCAGGGGTTTCTTTTTTGTCTAAAATCCGATTACTTCTATAATTGATCTCATTTTGCATTGCTTCATCGTCTTCACAAATACTATATATTAAAAACTTGAAGTAGGATTGAATTGATAACGTTCTATCAATGTGAGCATACAATAACTTTTTTCTTCTACTGTTGACATTTTGAATAAATATATTTCTCTGTGTTTCATTCATTACATATATTTCATTTTCTTCGGTTGCGCTCAGCTAAACCCAATTTAAATATTATAGTTGGATGATTAGATTCATTTTTTTTTACCAATATTGAAAGTAGTTATACATGAAAATAATGACTGGTGTAAAGGTAATATTTTATATGCATGCAAAAATTTCCAAATACCAGTATCATCCCCTCATCTACCATTTGCAATCGTCACCCCATATAGCCTACACAATTTCGGTAAATTACCAACATAAAAATTAAGCTAATGTCTGTCCTTTATCGATAAACCCTCATAAATCTGCATTCTTGATGTATGCTAAAGTCCACTCAAATATATTTTTACTGTAGGATTAAATGATCGTGGTTAGGTATTTGTCGATATGTACATTTTGCCTAATCACTTCGGTCTTTATATAAACTTTATGAGTGATTAGGTAAAATAAATACCCAACCATGACCATTTAATCCTTATAATTTCAATTTAATTTCTTTCTAACATCAGATCAGCAGATGTAATCAACAAAACATTCACTTTTATGCTCTTCGAAGTTTTCTTTCATTAGCTTCCTAACTGCGATAGAATACATAGCCCTATCTTCGCTAGCCAAGATTCATTGATATGGGGTAGAATGTCATAGAGGGTCATGTCAGTGATATATTGTTATGATCATTATATTAATATGTAAAAAAAAGTTGTTGCGGTTGAACCAGAAATATTCATTTTTTAAAAATTACGCATGAGTATGGCACGTATTGTTAAAGCAATATCGTTGTTACTTTCTACGCATTTTGATCTTTCAAAAGCAAAATGGTGTCTATTTTTAGTGAAACATGTTTGTTGACATGATCCTGACCTTTAATTACCGTTGCTGTAACATGTTGTCGAGGTGAAATGCAATAATTTCCGAAGATTAGCTTCAAAGCCTGCCATAGGCTTTCATAGGTAAAAGGGATGAGTGTTGGAGTGCAGGAATGTCTATGCAATTACATTGTTTTAACTTATAATGGTCTATTTTAATCTGTGGCTTGTTATTTTTGATTGAAAATCACATGAGTGAATGGATGGGAGCTTGTTATTATTAGGAAGTAAAGCGTTGATATAGATAAAACTTCAAATCAAATGATCTTGATACTGAGAACCAAAAGTAGTCCACATAATTTATGAATGTGTAAAAAATTCCAGATCAGTATCACGTGACTATTTACATCCAATCAAAACGTAGAAAACACAGTCAATTCATAAAATTGGAATTATTATCACGTATAATAATAATAGCTAGTGCATTTGTATGGGAAAATATAAACGATTTTTTTTCGAGCAATACTGTGCGACCTTAGGAGGTCAGTATTACTCCTAGAAAACTAGCTCATATTTCTGACTGATCTGGTGGCCTAAGTGGTTAGAGCCTTTACCTCGGATGAGGAAGTGAGAATTCCTGCCGAGCCATACCAAAGACTTATAAAAGTAGTACTAGCAGCTGCCTCTCTTGGCACACATCATTAAGAGGTTGGTGTTAGGAATGATCGGCATGGTAATGTGACTGGGTGGGACATCATGCTACATGTATTGACATGATGACCAGTGCTAAACATCACTACAAACTGTCACACTGCAGACATCGAAGCATTATGACTGAAATATTGGCAATGCTACTTTAAAAATCCAAATCACACAACACACACATACTCGCATAAACACAGTTCATACAGATGCAGTAATATATTTTTTATTATATACTTATTTTGTTGTTTTTTTTTTAAATACCTGAGACCTAATTAATCAAAAGGATACACTACAGAAAGAAAAGTAATTAATTGATTTATACTGCATTTGAACATAAATACACAACCGTAGATTCATCAATAGACAATAGCAATATTAATATTTCATGTCCCTGCCCAGTATCCTTTAAACTCAATGCTTTCGCTCTATTTATTATTTTCAAAAATAATTGTTTGACTTATAATAGAAATTTAGTCATAATTGTGAAAGAATGCACATTGAAAAAGACTTTTCCATTTGGTCTGGAATGGGTGTTTTTCCGTTATTCAAACCTTCTTTTCATGAACTCAAGTCTAGACCAACACAAAAATATTAAAATCAAGTACAAAATTTATCAAATGACTACAGTTTTTATTAGGTTGTTCACTAGAGAGTTGGAAATATTCCAGACACAAAACCTTATTTTCTCTGCACATTATTTCGTCTGCACATTATTTCCCTCATGTGATTAAATTCCCCGGTTATACTCTTATTTATTGTTAAAATATCCTGCAGTACATCATTATATACATATTCAATTCTTTAAAGAACCAGTCTGTCCTATTTCAGGAAGGCCGCTTTACCATGCGAGAGTACGTGTATATATGTAATTTTAGAGTTACATCTTTTCGAATACAAGTATAAAATGGTTCTTCCTATTCATTTGGGGAGTGGGAGTACTATATTAAACATTGCAATTACTGGACACAGATAACGTTACTAAAATAGACTGATTTTTTTTCACCAAATCGACAAATTTATCCGTTATTCGCTCGTTTCTAGCAAATCCTCTATTTATTTGCTGCCACATAATGCTTTCTTTTATAAAGTCCGAGCAAGATTACAAACAAAAGCATCTGCCCCCGTAATTAAAATGCTAATGGTGTAATATCCTTAGTTATTAATGCATTATGTATTTTCCATAATGATCAAAATCGGATGGCTGATACTGTCATACTTTATATCTTCCACAAGCTAGATACATAATAAAAATAGTGTTATTATATTGAATGTTTATGCAGACTCATCAGCAACTAATACCCTACGGTTTACAAATAGTGGCATTGGTAATGCGTCTATTGAATGATTTAAAACTACTACTCGGTTAATACCATTTGCAACCGTGGGTAAAGCAGGTCTTGTGCGGGGACAACATTTTAGTGCAGCTTTTAATGCAGGCTCAGAAACTGGTAATAATGAAGGATTCACAATGTCACTACTGGTAAGAAACAAATGTCATTCGGTGTTACCATTACCTAGTGCATTTAGTTTATACCGTGTTATAAATAAAACACTTAATGCTGTTAAATAGGACTCCTGCATTCGGCAGATGCAGCACCTGCTAATAGAAGATTTAGCATTGCTCATATCAGCTTGAATTAAAATTGCCAATTGCAAGTAATATCAAAGCACAACTGGTTAGTGGGTATGCCAAAGAGATATATATTTTAACATATGAAAGAATATCAACAACAATATAATGCTGATTAATTAAATATAGCATTGGGAATAACAACAAATGTATTAAAACAATTTTCAATGCATGTGTTTGTATCTGTAGCAAGAAATAATAGTCAGGGACAAAACAATGTGGAATTTGGTTATGCTAATTTAAGACGAAAAAGAGAAAGGATATTACAGTTCAATTTTACAGCTGGCAATGAAAATTACCAAAAAAGCGTAATCATTGTTCCAGGAGACTATAAATTAATATTCTGACTTTGACATTGGCTCAAATGTAAAAGTTTTAGGCAAATCTGTTCTCCATATTTCAATTAGATATTAATTAGTGTCATGAACAACTTATAACGAGTAGCAGATTATTGAGGGTTTATGGAGACTGAAAATTAAATTTCAAGATACGGTGCATATCATTGTTAAGCCTAATTATCATTCGAAAACCAGGTTGTAGACAATGCAGCGTGCAGTGGTTACATAACGTTTACATCCTGTGGACGTCAGTTCCACCTATATTGGATATCAGACCTAATCTACAATCATGTCTGCTAGAACGGCCATTCCTATAAAGTATTTTTTTAAATATTCTTATGCAAAATATTTGAGGTCCGGGATCTACGCTTCGATTTTTCTTGAAATAATTGTTTCTTTCGCTTCTTTCTTTTCGACTAATCTCTTATTTGTGCCTGACGTTATTAAACGGAAGATCTGCCATTTTTGATTGGTTACCAAATTGAAGATCTGCAGTTTTTGTCAGAGTCGAATGGAGGAATAGATTTGGTTATAGCAATAATTATTTTTGGTTCCGTGTTTAATCACACGAATCGAATAGGTAAAGGCGAGATACAATCATTTTATTGGAATCAATGATTTCAACTGAACATTAAGCCACGAGAAAAATGATTGGGGGAACTCACATAGAATATTGCAAACGATATTTAATGTCATCTCTGCTCAATCTGTTCCAGACATTGGCAATCAATACTTTTTCTCAAAAACAATAATCAAAATACCATTGTTCCCTGAAAATCAATTGATGTACGCCCATGCTATCTGGTCCACATTTTAATACATATGGAAATTTGTGATCGATTTGGATCGAAACCAATGGCAAACTAAGATGTTCAGTATTATCCGCTTCTATTATCCATTTTGTAGGACGTTAAACTCGTCACGTGCGGACTCTATAAACATAATATATATTTTACTTACTTTATGCATTTATAAAAGTGTGCAAATACTATATTTCATCTATATACAACATTAAATTACGTTCTTCTTGATTATTGAAACACTTTTCCCTCAACCTTTTTTAATATATGTTTATTTTCCAAAAATAATACTTGGCTTTGTAAAAAAAATGCTAGAATTTCACTCCTACTATTTTAATAGATATTAATTTAATAAACATGTTAAATGTAAATTAAGTTTAGAAAAAGTCATGCCTATTGAAATATTTTAGTTCAAACTGGAAAATATTTCGTATCCCCCATTTGTTCGGTACCATA
Organism: Potamilus streckersoni; assembly: GCA_016746295.1. Lineage (NCBI taxonomy): Eukaryota > Metazoa > Mollusca > Bivalvia > Unionida > Unionidae > Potamilus > Potamilus streckersoni. The sequence continues at coordinate 7,286,028 of JAEAOA010002345.1, read as the reverse complement.
TATCTCAGATGTAAAATGTCTGAAAGTATCATACGTTTTCCAGATTGTTCATTATGTTATACGATCAGTCTATGTTCATAGCATTCCTAAATATACAAAAGATAAAAAATTTTTCTGACTGAAATTTTCATGTATTGAAAAATTTGAACAGACTCAACCTTGAGGTATGTCTGGTTATATTTTAACAAATGAGCATACAATTTTGCGTTGATTTACGCCCAGAGCAAAAGTAAATAAACATGCTGTGTTTTCTGAGTTATTATATGAAATAGGTAAATCGTGTTTTATACAGTCTGAAAATTAAAAACATCAGTTAATATTTTAGCTTCAGCATTAGCAATATCTAACTACGTAAACATTTTGCTATGCTTGGTTAAGCAGTGCTGTAATCACGAGTTTTAAATCCAAAGCACACCGAACCACTTTGAAGACAATGGCATTGTGACGTCACGGACAGGTTCTAATGGCGATCGACAGTAACTAAGAATTCCGTTCATTCATGTGATTTATTTCGCAGAAATTCTATTTTTTCCAATTCCCGTGTGACGATTAAACAAAACAAGTAATTCACATATATCATGTAATCAAAATATAATATAAACTTTCATTTCAACTAGTACCAATAAAACTTTATTTGCGTTTGTTAAGCACGTATGCCCTCACTGCAAACCAAGATGCTAAAGTTCAAAAAATATTTTAAACAAATGAATTGTTTCATAGGCACGAAGATCTTAATTAGATCATCTACATATGCATACAAACGTGCATCCCAAATTGCCCAATAATGTTCTAGCAACTCATTGTACCGTCCACAAAAGCAAAAAGAAAAAAAAAAAGATCAATTTTATTTTAAACATTGAAAACGTGCTATAATGACCTAAAAGATTAGATCATTTGCAGATATATCTACCGAATTTAGTTACCTCAACTCCTTTTTGAAAAAAGCGAAACTGTTATAATGACCTGAATAAATAAATTAGGATCATCTACACATGTATACAAATATGCTATCCAAATTCCATTTGTCTATTTTGAGGAGTTTTCGTGCATATTTAAAACTATGACCTCGAGACGGGTTGAAAGATGGCTAAATGCACTAACAGGGTCAAACAAAGATGCCCCTGCTGCAAGCATTGAAGTCATGTAAATACGAATATATAATAAATATAATTTACTTTCCTGAAACACAAAGTGAAAAATTATATTAACTTTCAGTATTTTGAATTAAATCCTAATTAATCCTAAAGCTCTGTAAGAAGTCCAAAAGTATCGAGGAATTCAATTGAGTTCCAGTGGTATGCTAAATGAAGTTTAATCTATTGTGCTGATGTGCCAAAAGTATTTACATGTCACGATGATATAACCTAAAATGTCTTTAAATGAATTCACAATATTTCCAAAACAGCTAATAAACCTAATAATTAATTGAAATAAAAAATTCTCAAAAATCAGGACTAAATTACCCCTCTACAACGGATGCTTATGCTAAGAATCACTGATTATCGGAAAATCACCCCATATAAAAAAAATCGAAGAAAAAAGAAAAGAAAAGAAGTTGAAATATTCATTCTAGATGGCATACCTTAACAGCTAGATAGTCAGGAATTAGTTCATCCTGGTTTTTCCACGAAAACCCATGCCCTGAACTCAAATCTCACTAACATGTTTATTTGGATAAGATTATCTTGAAGTTATGTAATGTGTTTCTATTAAAATGACCTCATTATAAAGTACAAACCCACAGTTAAAAAATAAATTATTATTTATTAAAAAATGTTATTAAAAATGTGCGTATAATATGCTATTTGCTAAATGAGCTTTACAAACTTTAATCATGAAAAGAAACACATAATTTAAATATACATAGCAAATAAAAATACCAAAGCAATTCTAGAGATGATAAATTCTTAATTTAGAAAACTATGATACACAAATTAACATATAAGATAAATCAATATGATTGCTCGATTAAATATGAAATAAACGTGTTATATGTGTAACGTTCTCATATTGTAATTATATTTTTCTATTCCGCAATCAAACATTTGGCTATTTATGACTATAAGACCACTAGCAAGTCATATTTTAAGTCTATCCATTGTCTATAACATATTAAGTCAGTGCTTAAAAAATCAATATCTATACCAAAGAATTAATTATTTTAGAGTGATTATAAAGTTTTATCTTATTCTGCTGATTCAAATTTTATTCCATCGCTTTTTGAACATGGACAATCTTTCTAAGATAGTATTTTTTCATTTCTTTCATTTTCAGATCCGGTAAAATAAAGATAATAATGGCGATCTTATGCAACCATGTACATTATAACAATGTTATAGCTATTGTTGTTGTTATTATTATTATTATTATTATTATTATTATTATTATTATTATTATTATTATTATTATTATTATTATTATTAATTTTTATTATCCAAAATGTTACATAATTTAGCTTTATTACAGCTTTCTCTCAATCGGATATGTAAATTTATATGTATTTCGTATCATTAAAACAAAATCATTTTAGTTAGCATACACTTCAATATTTCGCAATAGTTATTCAGCTGTTATTCTAGTGGAAGCAATCATTTTTCTCTTAAGTTACTCGAAGGTCTGTTTACCAATGAATAATCGTTTTAATAAAATGATTATTTTCTCGTATTGTGCCTGAGAGCTGCGGACAAGTGACTGTTGTACTGACAAATGATCATTTTTCTCTATTTTTTCCTGAGGTCGGTTGACAAGTAACTGTTGTTACTAAGAGATAATCCTTTTCCTCTATTTTGCCTGAGGTCAATTGACAAGTGATTTTTGTTACTAATGGTTATGGCCAGCGATACTTTTGCATAGAAATATTAATATTGTTCTCATATTGTGCCATGAAATTCTAATGACCAGTAAATAGCATGCTACCAGTGTTGGTCTTAAAATATGTAACAGAAAGAAAGTGAGACCAACAATTTAAATAAAATCAACAAGTAATATAGTTCTCTACAATATAAAGTGGAAAGTCAGGAGACACTTATTGTAAATTAAATCCCAGATAATACTAAATGTTTTATCCAAAAATACAGACTGTTCCAAATGAATTCCAGAAGTTTTCCTGATATAATACAATGTTGCAATCTAGAATGCTTTTTAACAAATTTACAACAATCTAATGCAGTGTATTAGTTCAAAAGTGAACATTGTAAATATTTTTTTCCTTTAATTTTTTTTGAATACAACTGTAAACACTTATCACAAATGGTCTCAAAGAAACTGACTTAAGATAAGTAATGAGTTATTTGTGTATGATTTCCCTATTTATACACATTTCACTTGACCGAGATGCGAATCATTCAAACGGAAAATTAGTCAAATTGGAAGCAAGAGTGCCATGAACTTAAATGCTATATAAACCTTCTGTTTGCAGTATCTAAAGTACAACTTGTTTATGGATAAAGTTAAGTGCACACTAAGGATTACATATGAATAACAAATATTTTTTTTTCAATAATGCAGGATCATATCCAAATCAGAAAATGTCATGATTATAGATTTCAGCCTTTCGGCGTAGGTTGACAAAGCTTATACATATAATTCAGGGGACTTTGGCCATAGTAACAGGATAATGGAGGTGGGAGGTTGAAGGTTGAGCTTTTATGTGTCATAAGTAACGACAATGTTGGAAACTTGCAAGGATTGTTTTTCTTATTGTTGTGTGTTGTTGAATTGTTTGTACTAAACAGTATATAAAACGTTAGCTACGGTACAACATTTATCGATTCGAATCGTCAATCTTTGATCTGGCATTGTCATTTTGTAGCTTCAGATCTAGTCTTTAGATTTTAATTATTGCTTGTAACCAACTAATGTGGACCTATGAAATAAATGTACCTTAAAGCGTTTACTTGATCTCCGCCCACATTTAATATATTCCACTATTATAAGACACATTGTTTAATTGTACTTTTATAACAAACAGAGCTTAAGAAAGGCGGATAATTTAATCAATTGCGATCAAGCTAACGTCTTTCCTACGATAAGTTTTGTAGTATTAAAAGGGAAAATACTTTCTGACAAATTAAAAGATTAGCAATGGATGTAATTTAACTTATTATCATATTAACTTATTAACTTACTATTATTATACTGTTTACTGTGTCTGTTTAATGTGTCCGTTGATAGATGCAAAATAAAACTTTAATAAATACGCTTGAGGCAGTAAGAATAATTACAGCACCTCCAAATTACACAAGTAGGCAATCTCTCTACTCGGAAAATGGGTTTCGAGGGTTCCGAAATGAATCCAAAGGTGTGATACAGTATAGTCGGGATTGAATGTCGCGCGCTGCAATGTCACAATGAAAACCACGTTTATTGATAAATAAATTCGTAATACCCTCCATTGTGTTGATTCCATTCGTCGCGATCTTTTATCGACTCCGGTTTAGTACATGGCCACCATTATAGAAGTCCATAGCGGTAGAAAATTTTTTGTGAATATATATAAAATCAGGAAAAGATAAATCGGAGAGCATACATTTTTTTTTTTAGGGAATAATGGGTTCAGCAACATATTTTTACAGCCTTTCAACTGTTGATAATATCATTTACAGCAAAAAATAATGGTTTTAAAGATCGGACTTATTTCGTTCGCGTTCATTGAAGTATGAACTGGGAAACAAAAAATGTGCCAGCGGATCATTGTTAAGTTTGCACTATTCAGTCCAAGAACCCAAAGTGAAATCAGTGATTGAGATAAATGTATATTGTTTAATTCCAACATTAATTTTGATTTGTTTAATTACTTTTACCTTTCGCGCATGTCGTATTTGGGAGTAGCAGCCATTAATCTTAATGTATAGTGTACAAAATTCTCTATCAAGATAAAGAAGTTTTATTACTTTGCTTTAGCAAAATTGTTTCGAGTTTAGTGGAATAGACAAATCAATGTCTAATTAACTAGACATTTATTTTTCAAAGCGGGCGAGACACCATTGTTTATGGACCCTGTAAATGCTAGAAGCGATAACATTATTCATTGTCCAATAATTCGGGTTGATAAAAATTTATGGCAACTTTATTTTGAAAGCTTAACGATGGGGGTGGTGGCTGCATATGTTTACTATTAGTGAAGAATTGTTTCAAACGCATACAAGTTATACGTAGGACACACAAAGTTTTATTTTTTAAATTCATCAGGACGTACATCAATGACATCATTTGCCTCTTCAGTTCTGACCACCACTTTGATCAAATGCATATAAAAAATCAATTTTTACATACAATTTTCATTAGTTTTAGGTTTTTCTTTTTTTAACTCATGCTGTCACTGTATGTATGGCTGAGCAAATCCCATAGCCCTACGTCTCAAACTAGTCATTTTGAAGTCGGGCAAGTAAAATTTTCCAAGTAGCTAGTTCGGGACAAGTGCTTTTTTAAAAAGTCGAGCTAGCTCTTATTTTCGTGCTTTAATCATTATATCTACAATTATTTGGTCAATCATACCCTCCCTGCATACTGAATACATAATTCTAGCCCCTCTTCTTGAATACATTTACATCCTGTTACCGCTTGACTGCACATTGGGCTAAGCGACCAGTTTATTGGCAAATCAAAACACGTCATACAAAAGAAAAAAATGATCAATTAGCAATGTGGTAAGTGGTCTTTGTTGCAATGAGTTTACTCAAACTAGATCAGAACGAGCGACTCCCTATGATTTTAATCCAGCAAGTCAGTGTAATTCAATTAATGATAGGCATTTTACTGACATCCTTGGTTTCCTTTATGAACTGATTAAGTGACGGTAATGATTCTTTAATTTATAATTGGTTATACAGATGATTAACTTAAACGTGCGATATTGTGTCTGAAGTGAAACAATTACGCTAATTAATGAGTTGTTTAAGTTCGTATTTAAAAGAAAAAATTGATGTTATGATCATTTTAGAAGTAGTTATCAAGCAAGCTGATAGATACTCTGTGGATAAAATGAGTTTGCTAAACTATTTTCATAAGGAAGGTAATAACGGCGATGTGGAGAAGGTAAATTTGTTTGAAAATGGAGGGATAAAACGTAAGACCGATACTGAGTGTAGCTATTTCTCGAAACAGACATAAGCATCAATCCTTAATGGCAACAAATGTCAGAGAAATTTTCAGTCGCATTGGGTTGATTGTTATCCCTGGCTTGAATATATGGACTCGGAAGGAAAGATGTTTTGCAGTTACTGCAAACAATATCCAAAACTTCCACAGGTAGGCAATTCACGAAGATGAATATTTCTGCAAATGGACCAGAGCTGGAAGACTTTAACCCAGACACAGCTATCAACTGCTGGCTTAGTGCTGGTTTAGGTGGCAGACATATACAAGGACATAATTTTAAATCCATCAGCTAAAACACACACACACACACACACACACACACACACACACAGCTATATATATATATATATATATATATATATATATATATATATATATATATATATATATATATATATATATATATATGAACCTGAAGAAGTCAAATGAATTACAACTAAAGTGTTTGACAAATTAAATTCTTTAAAGAAATAATTATGTTGTATATTATTTTGAATTTTTTTGTATGGATTAAGTACATACATTTAATCAAATCTTGGCAAGTTATTATCATTTTGGGACCAATTAAAAGTAAGGTGGGACTAGTGAAGAGTAAGGTAAGGAGGGACAAGTGAAGAGAAAGGTGGGACTAGTGAATTTTCTAAAACCACTTGTTCTGGACTAGTGGTTAAAATAAACTTTGCTCAGCCCTGCGAATGTGATATTAACTGAGAATTACCATGGAAACGTGCTTTTGTATATATGTATGTATGTATGTATGTATGTATGTATGTATGTATGTATGTATGTATGTATGTATGTATGTATGTATGTATGTATGTATGTATGTATGTATGTATGTATGTATGTATGTATGTATGTATGTATGTATGTATGTATGTATGTATGTATGTATGTATGAGAGAGAGTGTGTGTGTGTGTGTACAAGGCTGCACACAGGAAAATATCATGATTTGATATCTGGACTTTAACTCATCTGGTTGACTCACCCAGTCAAGTTTTACCTCTTGGCTGTTACAGGGCATTTGGATATTAAATCCTTTCGAGAAATACACTTGACATTTCTAAAAATCCCAATAAAAGTACATTAATATTAGATGATTTTACTTTTCGCATAAATGGTCAAGGACAGCTTCCATTTGTTTTGTTGTTGAGAATTTTGTGGAAATGGGGTTTGAGAATGCTTTAATCCTAACTATAAAATCTATAACTTCTTTTAGTTCTTTGTTCAGGCCACAATTTCATTAAAAAGTTGAAAATATAACTATAGCTTTAATCGCTATGCAAAATCATTATTCAACCCTGGAAGAAAATTTGGACTGTCAGGGCCGTGCTTAAAAACACTAATACACCCCCAGAATTCCCATTTAGTAGATTATCTACACTTTTGATCTATCTTAATTTCAGGTTTATATTTTCAGAGGTTTATAAAGTCGATTAAAAATAAATAAATAAATTGTTCACTGCATTATTTGTTACACATCATAAACATACTATTATCATATTGCCTTGTGTCTTGATTTATTTTTATTCCAGGCGAATTTCAGAAAAAGCTGCTGAAAGTGAGAGGAGGTAATTTATAACATTTTGTTCTTTCAATTCATATAGGTATAAATAATAGAACTTCAAAGGAGCCTGGGTAATCAGTTTGCTGGATATCAAAATGTCACCATATATATACCGTAATAGAACGCCAAATCATATAACTCAAGTAGACAAAGAAATGTGAAACCATTAGTTCTATACCGATATTATCTTCTAAATATAAAACTAATGAACCAGCATCCTAATAGCTATGCCGGCATCAAGAGTCAATCGATGTTTCGTTCTCATCCCACTTACAGCTAAATATTCATAAAGTAAAACCTAATTTGTAATGAGGATAAAGAATACTGACCAATGCGTACTACTAGCAGTTGACTTTTTCTATGGAATTCAAAGGGTTTTTCATCTGAGAGATGACACGTGGGAAACTGCTATATAAGAAAAGACATCACTATCTGGACACGTCTAGGATAACTAATGGATGAATGCATTTGGAATGAAGGGATTTTACAGTATATTTTCTTTTAAAAACTCCTTGACATTATTTTGTACGACTCATTAATACAGGTAAATATACTTGATGTGCTGATTAGACGATAATTTTATTATCTGCATTATTGTAAGCAAACCAAGTTCTTCTTTGATATTAAAAAGCAACCCATATCAGTAAACATGAGTGACGACATCACATCAGCCTGGAGCAGACGACTTTATATTACAAGATCAAAAAACTGTGAATATGGTATTTCTAGTCCTTATATATAATTTCATCAACAGTTTCGTTGATAGTATATGGGCATTCGTAAAATGCCGATTTATTATATATTTTATAATGATATATTGATATATAAATCTTCTGTCAGTCATATTTACCATTTGCCTAGGTTTCTGACGATGTCTTGTTTTCAGTTCATTGCCTTAAACTTTGTGCAGGTGGTGCAAAGATAATGGAAATGTACGTCAGACATTATGAGAGTCCTGAATTGTCTTCTTTTTTCACGGTAGAGTGCTTAGTTTCTGTGATAAACTCGTCATATGTCTAGCATTGAGACTCGCTACACTGTGTCAGAACTCTTAAATGAGGCTGTAATTGTATTTATAAGAAAAGCATAACATTTAGAGCGGCCGCCTCGGATGCGGGAGGCCGCAGATTCGAACCCTGGCGGAGCCATTCCAAAGACTTCGTATGGTACTAGGCGTTCAGCATTTAGGACTGGTCGGCCTGGTGTCAGGATGATACTACATGTCTGCCCCATTGCTAGAAATTACTATAACTGCCACACTGCAGATATCCATGACTGAAATAGTTTTAAAGCTACGATAAAAATCCAAAATCACAGACACAAACACACACACACACATACAAAACAAACCGCTCCGGTGGTCTAGTGGTTAGAGCGTCCGTCTCGGATGCGGGAGGTCGAGGGTTCGATCCCCGGTCGAGTCATACCAAAGACTTACAAAAATGGTACTAACAGCTGCCACGTTTGACGCTCAGCATTAAGAGGTTAGTGTTAGGACTGGTCAGCTTGGTGTCAGGATAATGTGACTGGGTGGGACATCATGCTACATGTCCGTGGCATGATGCCCCAGTGCTAGACATTACTATAAACTGCCAAACTGCAGACATCGTAGCGATATGACTGAAAAATTGTTAAAAGCTACGTTAAAAATTATAAACACCATAAACACCACACACACACACACACACACACACACACACACACACACACACACACACACACACACACACACTTCCAATCAATGTAAATAAATAGTATTTGTCAGTCCTCATAGAATGTTATTGGATGCTTCTTGGAACTCGTACAATTTACATGTACATATCATGCAAAGATTATTTCCTTTCCCTGTCTAAATATCACCTTCTCTGGCAACCTGTAATGAATGTGAAGAATGAATTTTACTACCCATGTAAGACAATTTTAAATTTGTTTGCTTCTGGATATCAAACTTGCGTCCGCGGTTATTGCACCAATCTCTTTGCCTACACTCATCAACCTGTTTCACTCTGGACTAATGCGCATTCCCATGAAACGGTGATTCATTAATCACATCGCCTCCAGTTGGATCGAGGGATAATATGTTCCGGCTTGTCTAGTGTATCTTTGTAACTATCTTTGTAACTAGGTTTGATTCTAAGCAGGGGATGAATTGTCTTACCTGCATAATGTTCTTTATCTCTATATAATTTAAGTTCATATTATAATTAATACAATATGCCTAATGCACATTTGTAACTATCTACATTAATTACTATATGCTTTGATTTCTGGAGAGAAATCAGTCGTGCATTTAAATAAGAGTCAATTACTGGGTTGTCAAGCGAGTGTGTCTGCCACGCCATGCTATGGTATGGTATGATTTGTATCCGAAATTGCTATCATTATAATTGATTCACTGTTGTGTAAAGCTGTACGTCGATTGTACATTTAGAGTATTTTGAATGACAGTAGCTATGATTATAACTAAATAATTCTTTTTCCTTTGTCAATCCTTGCTAGAAGTAAAAGAGCACACTTTCTTTACTATGGAATCCAATTTTTTAAATCAGTAGGTTATAACGAAAATCGAACAACTCTATCAACCCTGGATTCAAAAGGGAAGTAAATAAGCTGTTCTTGTGTCAAAAGATGCCAACACGTGTTTATTTCCCATGTGGATTTTATGTTGTCTCCGTTTATTTATTTTTAAATCGAATTTATAAGACTCTGAAATATAAACCCGAAAGGAGGATTGATCAAAATTAATGATAATCCACGATGGTGGAGGAGACCGCTGAGTGACATTCCAAGTGTTCTTCCATGTTTCATTCTCTCATGTACGTTTTAACATTGTTATATATAAGGCCACGATGAGTGGATTATTGGACGAGGTTGAATAGTAATTTTGTTTCGTAATTAATCTAGGCCTTTAGTCGTATTTTCATGACCTTAATGAAACTGGAGCCTGAACAAACAACAGATTATAGATTCTATATCAAGGATTTCAGTATTCTCACCCACCCACCCCCAATTCGACTATCGTAGATAGTTTGTTTGGGGAAAGTAAAGCTAATTATATTGGATTTTATAAAATGGCAAGAAAATGGAAATGAAAGGGATTTAAAATTCAATATACCCTGTTACAGATAAGAAGTTAAACTTAACTGGGTGAATCAAGCAAATGAGTTAAAGACTAGACGTTATAAAAGTAAGTCAAATCATCTCTCTCTCTAACACACACACACACACACACACACACACACACACACACACACACACACACATGCACACCTACACCTACACACCCTACTTACGCACGCACTACAGTACACTCGGATCGATTAATTAAAACCACATGTCCTAAGGAATTTCAAACGAATATTTTTACCCCTATAATGCCAGAGATAATTATGTTACATCATCTAGCGCTCCCCACCCCTTCCTGTTTCTAATGCTTGAGGTGGCAATCCATCTAACCGGCCATAAGCTTGACAAAGATGACCAAAATTGTATTCGTCTCAAAGTCTGGATGCTAATATAGCTAGCTTTAAGTAAGGTTATATATATATATATATATATATATATATATATATATATATATATATATATATATATATATATATATATATATATATATATATATATATATATATATATATATAATAGAGACATTTATTTTTTGACCAAAAATACCCATTCTATATAGCTGGTATTTCTCTATTATTATAGAGTCAATACATTTTCCTTAATAGAGGTGAACATAGTCATAGTTGTATCTGAGCTTAAGACATCAGCTTTTCACATGGATATCCCTGATCTTGTTGACAACCTAGAATGTTTTAGAAAGGAAACTCACCTACAATGGCTATATTTTTCCTTAGTTTTTCATAGCAGTGTTGTTTACGTTAAAATTTTTCATTTCTATTTTAACATCCGAAGCAGAATCAGTTTTATTGTTTTGTCCAGTTTTAATTTGGGTGGATTTATTTATTTAGATTGTTATCCGCTAGAATTACAAAGGGTCCAATACTATTTTTGGATTAAATTGTCATTTTGGAATTATTGTGAATTCAGTTAAGGATGTTTAAATTATATTATTGGATTACATAAAACCATTAAACTCATCACCACATTCCAGGCCATTGGCACGTTAGCACATTCAAGACTTTAGGCAAATACACTTTAGTATTTTTAATATTTACATTTACTCGGTTCACCAGTGGAATTCATTTGAAATTGAGATAAAAATGTTATGACTATTTTTGACTTATTTCACAATACTAGATTATTTTTAAATTTTTAGTTTATGCTTTAGGAAATAAATTTCTTGTTAAATTTGACAAAACTTGCTGTTTTTCGATCTTTTTCCGTTACTTAGTTTAGACCATTGAGTCGTAACAAATGTTACTTTTGTTCCACTGCTTGTTTACACGAAAAAAATGTTTTAATACCTACCAGCCAACAAAAAACAAGATTAATGAAAATAACTGCATCATAATAGAAACACATTCAAAAGACTCATAAGTATCAAAATCAGAAAACATTATTGTACGAAACAAATAAGGAAACACTCACTACCTAGTATTGCACTTGTTGCAATTATTATCAATCAAGTGATTAAAATTGCTAGCTAATGGAATTATATTTAAAGAACGAACCACAACAGGAGATGTGATTGTATCTTCTTTCTCCATCCAGAGTGCACAAACGTACACGCACACTTGTGTAAACTGTGTAAAGTAAAGAAGAACAACAACTACGGCCTTGAAACAATCAACAGCTCACTTGTGAATTCAAGGAACTCAAGATAATTTAATTAAAACATTAACTTTATTTGCAATTCTGATCAACCGTCACTATTAACAGCACACGTTTTCTTATTCTAAGATAAATGTTTAATTCTCAGCCTTTCATCCCATGCAAGCTGTTCCTTTTTAATTCCAGTATGGGTATATATGAAAGATAATATGATAAATTTGTTTTATCGGTATTCCAGAATGACTAAAGTTTGTAATCATGTTTCATAGATGAAGTGCATTATTGAAATGTCATGTTCAACTGTTTTGTGTATGTAATTGATTAAATTGTTATATTTTAGATGCGGGAGCTCCAGTTGTTCTATTCGATATCTTTGCTCAGATCTCTGTCGTTCCATTTATTAATTTCATATTTTTATATTAGTGAGTACTCGATCGGGACAAAAACACCCCGGTCGATCATCTCCCAGATAGCAATAGCTGGGGTGGGTTGGTGGGTCGGTGAGTGATGGGTGAGGGGTGTGTGTAATCTCATGACACATATCATTTCACCCAGCCCCTAACAAAAATACTGCCAGGATATAAAAATCATTAGAAACACGTGACTGGTAGTTTTATTGACACTTCATTTACCTTTGCCTTAACTGTATTGTAGCGGAAGGAATTACTTGTGGATTTCACCTTGCAGTACGGTTTAAAAAGTGGTCTAAGCTCTTAAATTTGCACGTCACTCACATCTCACCTCTGACTGTGTGGGTTCAATTCTTGGCTGGATCAGTACAGGTATATACGAACGATTTCCAGTAGTTTTCGTGGATCGATGGTTCTTTCAAGGGTCTTCCTAGACGCTTCCTCTGTCATGTATGGCCATCACGTCATTAAATCGTTCACAAATATTTCTGATTGTAGAGAAATCGAAACTTTATTCTACATGTAGGAAACATGCCATCACTAATCTAATTAACAGCAGCCGCAGCTGGTTGTGTCCAAAATTGGTAGATTACATTAACGGCGATAATTTGTGTAGCAGAAAAATAATACGAAGGGCGAATAACTACATCTGACGCTATCAGAAGCCACCCATGCCTTCAAATTGAAAGGGACTTTATCCAGTGGTGAATTAGGTAGAAAATTCTTTCAATACTTTTGAAAATAATTATGAGAGGTAATAAAAAGTAGAAATTAGTGCCAGATACTTTTAAAAGAATTCAGTATGTTTCTATTTGATTAGTATACACGGAAGAATTACGAATGATGTTCCTAATTTTAAACAATATTTCATCTCCTTTATCGAATAAACGTAAAGCTATTCCACTGGATCTATACGTATTACTCAGAAAGCATTGTAGATACCTTGTCTGTAGAACGCAAATGACCGTATAAGGTATTACTCTAATATTTTATAACCGAGGATTTCTCACAGAACATAACTAGCGCGTAACCTAACAGAAAACTATAAGTGTAACACGAAACGAAAATTTCAAGCGTATAAAGACAGTAACAACTATAGGAATTTTGGATACATTACGATGTACTAAAATGTCTCGAAGAAAAAAGAAACAGTAATTCTCTCTTTAAAATAAATATTATTTTGCGAACATATTTGAAACTTTGAATGATTTGATGTTTTCTCTGAATGAAGGTAAAAGTTTTCATATGAGCTGCATGATGAGGAAAGAGGCTTGCATATAGGCTATAAGATGAGGACAAAGGCCTCCATATGAGATAAATGACGAGGAGAAAGGTTTGCATATAACCTGCATGATGAAAACAAAGGCTTGCATATAATCTGCATGATGAAAATAATGGCTTGCATATAATCTGCATGATGAGGACAAAGGCTTGCATATAGCTACATCATGGGGACAAAGGTTTGCATATGAGCTGGATGATGAGAACAAAAGCTTGCATATAATCTGCATGATGAGGACAATGGCTTGCATATAATCTGCATGATGAGGACAAAGGCTTGCATATAATCTGCATGATGAGAACAAAAGCTTGCATATGAGCTGCATGATGAGGACAATGGCTTGCATATAATCTGCATGATGAGAACAAAAGCTTGCATATGAGCTGCATGATGAGGACAATGGCTTGCATATAATCTGCATGATGAGAACAAAAGCTTGCATATGAGCTGCATGATGAGGACAAAGGCTTGCATATAGCTACATCATGAGGACATAGACTTGCATATAGCTACATCATGGGGACAAAGGCTTACATATAGCTACATCATGGAGACAAAGGCTTGCATATGAGCTGCATGATGAGAACTGCATGATGAGGACAAAGGCTTGCATATAATCTGCATGATGAGGACAATGGCTTGCATATAATCTGCATGATGAGGACAAAGGCTTGCATATAGCTACATCATGAGGACATAGACTTGCATATGAGCTGCATGGCGAGGACAAGGCTTGCATATGAGATAAATGACGCGGACAAAGGTTTTCATATGAGATGCACTATGAGGACAATGGCTTGCATATGAGCTGCATGAAGAGGACAAAGACTTCCATATGAGGTAAAGGACGAAGAGAAAGGTTTGCATATTTGTATATGAGCTACATTTTAAGGAAGGGTGTTTTCATATGAGCTACATGGTGAGGATAGAGGTGTGCTTATGAGCTACGTAATGAGGAAAAGGCTTGCATATTCGCTAAATGATGAGGATGAAGGTAAGGTGATAAAGACAAAGATTTGCAAAGAAGTTACTTGGTTTGAATAAAGGTGTGAATATGGGCTACATCACGAGGATATTAGCTACATGGTGAGGATGGATGTTTTTATGACATACAAAATGAGGATAAAGGTTTGCATATTAGCCACCTGACGAGGACAAAAATTAGCATGAGCTGCATGATGAGAATAAAAGCTTACATATGAACCACGTGGTAAGAAAAAACAGCTTGCATATGAGTTATATGGTAAGAATAAAAATTAGCATATGAGATACATGTTGAGAATAAAGGTTTGCATATGAGCTACATGGTGAGAATAAATTTATGCATATGAACTACATGGTAAGAATAAAAGATTGCATATGAGATACATTGTGAAAATAAAGGTTTGCATATGAGCTACATGGTAAGAATAAAAGTTTGCATATGAGCTACATGGTAAGAATATAGGTTTGCATATGAGCTACATGGTTAGAAAATAGGTTTGCATATGAACTACGTGGTAAGAATAAACGTTTGCATATGAGATACATCGTGAGAATAAAAGTTTGTATATGAGCTACATGGTACGAATTAAGGTTTGTATATGAGCTATAGGGTAACAATAAAGGTTTATATATGAGCTACATGGTTAGAATATAGGTTTGTATATGAGATACATCGTGAGAATAAAGGTTTGTATATGAGCTACATGGTAAGAATAAAGGTTTGTATATGAACTACGTGGTGAGAATAAAAGCTTACATTTGAGCTCCATGGTAAGAATACAAGTTTGCATATGGGATACATCGTGAGAATAAAAGTTTGCATATGAGATACATGGTGAGAAAAAAGGTTTGCATATGAGCTTCATAATGAGGTCAAACATTTGCATATGAATTACCTGATGGGGTCAAGGTGTTTGAATGGTCTATATGAGGAGAGTATAGGTTTGTATGTATGCTACATGTTCATTGTAAAAGCTAGCATGTGAGCTAAAGGTTTGCATGTTGAAGATGAAGGTTTACATATCATAGGTCAAAGGTTGTAATATGAGGTACATGATAGAGCAAAGGTTTTCGCGTGAGCTAAATGTAACTTAATTTCAGCAAAATATTTTTATAAAAGGTATTTAAGATGCAAATAGTTTAAGTCCATATAAATGTACAGACGAATTGCATGTGGTTTCACAATACCTCAAGTGAAAATTAATTTTAAAGTAGTTGGAATATATCTTTTACTACATGAATATTTAAGCTTAATGTTTCCAATTTTATGAAATTATTTTTACCTAACAGTAACACAAACTGCAGCCATCACTGTGGCCACAGTAACCATACTTCTTTATTTAAATTACAATTCTGATAAAATTTGATATTAATTTAATAATTTGTAATCCCGTCTGCAATGATATATTTTTGATAATAATTTAATAATTTGTAATCCCGTCTGCAATGATATATCTTTGATTAAGGCTGCAGCCTTGTAGAAAATTGATGGCAATGTTTTTCAAATTGGGGATAATGCTCACTCATGGATATTTTTATGACAAGGTTTAGAGTTTAGCAATTATCCATCGTTTTGGTTTGAGTTTACTGGCATAGAAAATTGAGTTTTATATAGTCTAAATGTCATCGTGAAACGTCCGCTGATACGAACTTGATTCGACTAAAATGATGCCAGATTGTTACTGCATGTACTCCAATAAGCAGGTGGAAACTTTCTTTGAAGTTTTACATAATATTTTTCGTGTGATTTATTCTGTTCTGACAGTGCATTTTTTTGGTAGCCACATCGATTAGAACTAATGATAAGACAGATTCAAAGGTTTCTTCATTAACATATAAAGATTATATTCTTACCGTAGAAATCATATAATCTGCAAAAACATACTTCTAGGTCCAGCCGGAATAAAGTTCGATTGTGTTCAGTATAATATTACTGTCTCAGGCATGGTCGTAGGAAAATGAAGATGGATTAAGTGACAGTCATTTACAATGTTTTAAACCCAGACGCGAAGTTCGATCTTATGACATCTAGCGTAATCTTGAATGGTTAACAAACAAAATGCAAATTCATTACACGGAAAATTGAGCTTTAAAAACCATATTTCCTGAAAATCTTTATCATGACTCGAATTTCTGTATAAGGATTTTGTACTGGCGTCATGACAATATGTCAGACTCAAAGTACCGTACATTTTGTGATGAAAATCAAAGCTTTGAAAAGATGATTGAAACATGTTTTTCTTGTGGAGTGACATCATGGTGTTTGATTGATTGGCAATGAGCATGACAATGACAGACGCTTTATCGACTATATCAAAAGAACTGTATATGTTAAGCCTATGCAGATGTCCATTTTGTTCCATCCCCTTTTCAATATTTGTTTACAGTTTGTACGGAAAATCAAACATGTTTCTTTTATTCAAAATGCAAATTCCTGCTGGGCTTAATGCACAGGTCCTGAAAAACAACCCAGTTTTTTAGTTCGTTTTCACCATCTATCAAATTGCTCTTGCGGCTTTATTAAAAGTTTTTTCCAGCTTTTGGTTGAGAGTGGAGGTCCTTTGGTCATGTTTGCCCGTCCGTCTCGAGAAGTTTGATTCAAATTTAGTTAGCATATATGTACGCATGTAAACCTAATAGATGATAAAGCCATTATTGCAAATTTTAAGTTTCTTTTCATACATTTGTTGTTGTTTTTTTTGTTTGTTTGAGATTTCGAGGTTTCTGACAAAATAGCACGATTAAGCGAGCATCAGTTTATGTGGCTATTAAATTTATAAGTGGGAGTATGTACGTTGGTATGTATGTAGGTAGGTATGCATGCATGCATGTATGTATGTATGTATGTATGTATGTATGTATGTATGTATGTATGTATGTATGTATGTATGTATGTATGTATGTATGTATGTATGTATGTATGTATGTATGTATGTATGTATGTATGTATGTATGTATGTATGTATGTATGTATGTATGTATGTATGTATGTATGTATGTATGTTTTAAGGTATTACTAAAATCGATATTTTATATTTAATTTTCGTGATGCTGAAAATGCACGCGCCACTCGTTTAATCCCTATCTTCTGTTATTCTCTTGGATTAATTGTATAGCTTTTCCCAATCATAGTTAAATTGCAATAATGAAACTGACTTTTTGCTGTAATTCTGTATCCTTCAACGCAATTTACAGTGACCGCATACCCCCTTCTCTCTCTCTCTCTCTCTCTCTCTCTCTCTCTCTCTCTCTCTCTCTCTCTCTCTCTCTCTCTCTCTCTCTCTCTCCCTCGCATTTACCTGAAAAGGAAATCGCTAGTTGATGATATTCTATTTTCCGTGATGTTAAGATCTGCTAGATCCACACACCTCTTTCCCATGCTTAATATCACAGTCAGAAAGCCATAAAAGAGAAACTTTGTAACCGACAACAGTAGAACAAGGGTGATTTGCAACGGGAGGGTTCTCAACCGACGTCACACGGACTCGAGTCACGGAAACTAACGAAGTTATGCATGGTCTTGGGGTAATGTTTTGACATGAACATTTTAAACATAAATATCTCGCTAACTGCTGATCACATGGAATCCAAATTTTCAGATACGTTTATAAATCATCATATTCAATAATTTAGAAGCAAATGACATGGAGCTCTCAGGTCTCCATTTAACGCAAATAAGTTGCGTGTTGTCATGTACTTTGAGAGGTAAGGGTTTTATTGTTTAGAGGAGAAAAGTTTGATTCTGTATGTCTTTATTTGCGAAATATAATCTCTTGACTTTTTATCTGAAAAAAGAATTCTCCTGGCAATGGAACTACTAATTTTGAATATTATATGTCTGCGATATAAGTGTAAGCGAATAACAAAATTTAAATGGGGAAAATTACGGTGTAAAACTTTCCACACGCACATAAATATTAGATTTTTGGCTGGAGACCATTTATTCGGTTCAAAATCCTATCATTTAATATATACACGCAATACTTGACAGGCTGGATATATGTTTTATTTTCGACTTGATGTTTCACGATTGTGTGAGTAATGACTAACCTGTTGTAAACGTGCCTTAGAGGAACGAATTCCATAAAATTAGTCTAGGTTGACTGATATAAATATGTACACAGTCTAGAAAGGTTTTGCAATTTTATGACGTCTGGAATGATTACTACCGTCATAATCATTAAAACATCGAGCTTTTAGAATCATGTTTACGAATGGAGCCAGTCTCCAACTGAAATTCCAGTTAGATATATGTTTTAATTATATAGATATTTTCCTCTCACAGAACCCATGTAATGCTTCTAAGATTAAAATCAAAGCTTAAAAGATGAGTGGTTTAGAAAACAATATATATATATATATATATATATATATATATATATATATATATATATATATATATATATATATATATATACATATATATATATACATATAGATATATATATATATATATATATATATATATATATATATATATATATATATATATACATATACATATACATATATATATACATATATATATACATATATATATACATATATATATAAATATATATATATACATACATATATATACATATATATACATATATATACATATATATATATACATACATATATATACATTCATATATATATATATACATATATATACACATATATATATGCATATATATATATATATATATATATATATATATATATATATATATATATATATATATATATATATATATATATATATATATTCCTATGAATTACCGATAAAGAAGTAAACAGAAAAATTTGTAAGATAGGCCCTTTCAAATTTCAAATAAAAGTAAATTTGTAGTACTATAATAAGAAAACTATTTTTTTGAGTATATACAGAAAAATAGAGAGCTAAATAATATCAAATAGTTAACAAATTGGATCAAAATGTGTTATATTAATCTTATTTCCTCAATATAATGATGATTTTTCATACTTGTACATCAAACATATTAATTGAGAGCATATAAAAAACTTGTGGTACACTTGTCCGTGAACACTGCCAAGGTATACTCTTTCTCGATGCACATATACGTGAATCAGGCACGTGTCCTGTATGCGATCTGCAGCATAATACCTTATTACCTGGATTTGTTATGCACCTTGGGTGTTTTGATCTCCAAAATAATTTTTGTCTTGCTTTTCTTTACCTTTAATACCTATTTGATAGTGCAGCTAACTGTAACAAACATTTTTCCAGACTGAACGAAGAAACCATGTTTTTGTAAGATTCATGATATTAACGAAATGTTAAATTTAAGCTTTTTGAAGGATTTCAGTGTGAAAATGTTATTCAAAGGGATGGAGATTTTTTCTTGAGATGTTTCAATGGAGTTCGAAAATCAAAGCACCACTGTATTTTCTCTATAGAAGTGACGGCTTTATCGTGTAGCCATTGGGTGTTGCTACGACTTCTCAAAACGTTGTTTCCATCTTTTAAAATGACTGTATGTTGGAATATTGATATATTATGACGATCTGAATTGGTTTAATATAACCTGTAAAATGTGACGACTGGTTGAAGACATTTTGATCTGGCAAGAATCAAAGTTAATTTTCGGGATTTTGAAAACCAAGTAGAATGGAAACATATAGTGGACTCGTCACTTCCACAAACTTTATGCTTTTCTCATGTTCACTCCTTGTATTTATTTATCGTGATTCCACTTACAGACATATCTGGAGTAATAAAACGTGTTGCTCTCCATTTTATGATGATTCGTCATGTCCACCACATTTGGAGCAGATTGATTTTTCTCTTGCAGGTATCTGTGTCGTGACCATGTAAGCATGGCAGGTAGGCATCGCATAGGATTATGGATGAAAGGTTCTACTAGGATATAGAAGAATAAGGTCTTGATTGACGTGGAACAAGTGGCGCAGCTAAGCGTCAATGTGTAAATACTGATGAGAAAACACTTGATTTTTCTGCTAGTGTTGATTCGTTGACTTAAGATGCTGCCTGAAAACAGATTTTCCGATACCTTGGTCGCTTGGCAGACACCTAAATTCTTTGATGGCAGACACCTCGACACGAATATAAATAATTATGTTGAGATTGCTTGATGCCTATCTCCAACGCGCACTGAATGAAGTAGATTATCCATGTTAGCTTTACAGTCACTCTCAACAAATAATTGAACCGAGCTTTGCTTCGTTACACTCTTTGGCTGTCGTTTTAACGATTATTAAAGACAAGAGCTGTGTTGTTTCCGGATTATCATTAGTTTAATGAGAGAGTTTGACCAATGGCTTTGACTCGGAATAGTTTCGTCGAACTAATCACATGTGGATTTTTTTAAATTCTCCCTCTTCCACTCTTCATTGTTTGTTTGGTATGTTCGCATCATTTCGTTACACGTGCCTCAGACCAAATTCGGAGTCCAACATTGGACAGAGATTTACGCGGATTTGTTTCGTTTCTCATGTCATTGCTACATACGGTGAAATACTCGAAAGAAGCAGAAATCGATATACCTTTGTTAATCTCTTCAAAATCCATATCCTTTGTAAGATTTCAAGTATAACAACACACGTTCAATTGAAACGGTGGTGACGTACACAAGCTGAAGGTCGGTGAAAATATTTTATTAACGTGGACCTGGTGTAACTAGCTATCTTACCAACCATGTACGGTTTTATAGAAGACACGCCCGCTTCCTATTTAAAGTACATTGCAAGAAGGAAAACAAAGATAAGTGGATAAAATGGAATCATATTTATGATTGGCTTTTGATACAGTGTGTGATCGTTTACTAGGAATGGCTCAATTATTTACCTATTAAAAAGACGATGAGCAAAAGTTTGTGAAGTTACTATATGGCAAGAAAGTCAACGATCATTTTTTGTTATTGAAAATTCTCTTACAAAATAATTGTGAATTCAGTTTGAAAAGAAACCACAGCAAGGCGCCATGCTTTGTGGGCTCCTACTACTGCTCATCTGTGTTACGTGTGTTTAACTATGACAGTTTTGGGAGACCGTTTTCTCCAAACCCTGGTCTGTTATTTCAATTCTAATGAACTATGTATTGGGTTTTAATTCAATGAACATTCATTTAGTCCGCCAACCTTATGTATGCAGAATGCTCTTCCCTCTAGTTAGTTTTAATTTAAACCATATTTATTCACCACCACCACCACCACCCAAAAAATCATTGTCAAATGAAGGCACAAACTTATTATTTAGGGGAATCAATAGAGAACAATGTCTCCTAAACAATATAGCACATTATGTCACATATCAGGATGTTGGTAGAAATAAAAATGCAAGGAATAAAAAGTAAACAAAGAGGATGCAAAAGGATGTTATCAACCATTTATATTTAGTCATCCTAATTAAATTTTGCACAAACAAGAATTTTTGTATGTTTCTTATTCCTTTCCAGAGTTGCCAAATAATAAGTTCCAATTGTGAGAGTAAAAATGTGTGTGTATCAAATGTGATCTTTAAATCTGAATATTTGGAAGAGTTTTGAATAAATGGTTCTGCCATCGCTTTATCACGGGAGCAAGCATGATTGTCCGATACAAGGCTCAACTATAAAAACTATTTTAAACTGCTATACTTTGTCCTTAGCCTATCATCTCATAAATTATGGTATTCGATTGCAAATATAACGGAGTGATTTCTTTTAAGCCATTATTGATCTCGTTGAGTCATTGTTTCCAAAGGTAGCACATTCCATGCTAGTATTATAAAGGGTAAAAACGAATTGCGGAATGAGGTTATACACACTGAAGTTCCAATGACGTGTCGTGGTCGAATGAAATAGATTATATGTCTAATACTTAATGGCCAAATCACATCTTGAAGATATACAGGATAATTTGTGATAAATTTTAAATCACCGAATCGACATATGTTTGTAAAACGGAGAATTCATGCTTTCCAAGTTACTTCCATGGTACGGTTGTGCAAGAAAGTAAGTTTGGTTGTACATTTTATTTCCCCTGCATTGTACGATTCTCCCAAATGCGGTCATCTTAATGCAAAATTGGTAAAATATAACAATTTTAATTTTTTTCCAAAGGCAATTGATTTATTTTGAATTTACAACTTTCTAAACAGTTTGATTTCTATTTTTATTGGTGTGGTCCCTCTCAGATTAACATCATATGAAGAACACCCTTGTGTCAAAAGTTAAAAGAATCTTATGTATTCATGTTTCTCACATTGTGCATGTTTCTTATGTTAAGTTTATTGAATTTCGATTGTATTAAATTTTGAGTTATGGTTTGTACACTGTTCAAATCAATTATATCTTCTAATGTATCAAATTCCTAGAGTTGTTATTAAATTTATAATTACTGTATAGTTGTTCTATAAGTCTAAAGTTTAACAGCATATAAATTAATTTCATATGTAATTCAACACATAATTTCCATATATGTGTTAATTAACTAAGTATAGGTCAAAAATAATAAATTATTTAAATAGTTTTGATATATAAATAAACAAATACATAAAAATATAAATAAATAAATAAATAAATAAATAAATAAATAAATAAATAAATAAATAAATAAAATATTTCATGCTTTGGGCATGAGTTTAGTTTAGGATCTTGATTACATCACGCTTCCGAGATCACGTGAACACTAGCTTCGGTGCCACGATTTTCTTGTCCAATACATATATAATTGTTTTAGTTCATAATATTTAGTAGTTATTGTTAGGTTAATTAGCATTCATAATCATTAGGAAAGTTTTTGTTCTAATTAATTATGGTTAGATAAGGTAAAGTTTTTTTTAAAGATTATCCAGTCTTAAAAGTTAAGGTGCAATAAGAACAAGTTATCTCAGGGTCGGGGGAAGAACGCAGCCTTGCTCGACATCGTTTATCACTGGAAAGGGCAGGGAGAACTCTCCATCCTCCTGTACTGGGAATCATGCCTTCGTGGAACAGTCTGACCTTGGTGATGAACTTCTCATGGCATCCGAACTTTGCCACGATCAAAGACCATCGCGACTCGGGGTCAAAAGCCTTAGTGAGGTCCACAAGGTGGTGTAAAGGCTGACGTTCTGCTTTTGGCATTTATCCTGGATTTGCGAAGATCATATCCATGGTGCCCCGACCCTGCATGAAGCCTCACTGACTCTCTCTAGTGAAGTAGAAAGCAAATAAATAGGACGGCACAGCTTTTGAAATCTTTTTTATATACAGGCACTACATTTGCGAAATTCCATTGCTCTGGAAACCCGGAAGTTTTGAAAGAAGATATTAGATATGTAGCACAGTAGATAATTGATTGTGCAATTTTATTTAATCTCTTATGATTCATTAAGTTAAGGCCACATTCCTTTGATGGAATTAGACCTAAGGCCACGTGCCTTCGATGACATTAGACCTTCAACATGCCTTCAATGAAATCCTACTTAAGGCCACATGACTTCAATGAAATGAGACCTACAGCCATGTGCCTTCAAAGACCTACTTAAACGCTAAATCAATATCCACGGTTACAGTAATGCGATAAAGAGCATGATAACTTTGACTAGAATGGTTCGGGATTTTAAGGATATTCTTTTAGTTTGAAACTTCATTGTTCAATAAAGCTTGTCTTATCTTCGTCATCAGTTATAACTACGTCATTTTCAATTAAAGATTCACAAGAATTCTTTTCTGAACTAACTTGAATTTCTAAAAAAAAATTCTAGCAGTCTTTTATGTATCCCGAAGAATGATTTGGTTTATCAAACATTTAGACTCCCTAATCTCAGTAATAACTACAGTGTCTCATCTGTCTTGAAAGAAACCAGTATCTGGGGTTTTGAGAACTTCTCGCCTGATCACACATTCGGTTCCTCCGTCTTAATAGTTTTCTAATTTCATTATGCATCTAATGTGTGTATTACCGCTACGGTGGCCTATATAGTGGTCAGAGCGTCCGCCTCAGATGCGGGGGCCCGTGGGTTCAATCCCCTGTCATGTCATACCAAAGACTTACAAAAATGGTGCTAACAGCTGCATCTCTTGACCCTCAGCATTAAGAAGTTAGTGTTAGGACTGGTCGGCCTAGTGTCAGGATAAGAATAATGTGTGCTAGACATCACTATAAACTGCCACACTGCAGACATCGTAGCGATATAACTGAAAATTTGATAAAGCTTTGTTAAAAATCATAATCCCATCACATCGCATCTAAAGTGTATCCTTCATTGTTAATAATAATATGTGTTTTCTACGCGTTACCTTAAGGTGTCTTGTATCATATGCACAAATATCTCAATATCGATATTGACATCGTTTTCATTAATTTATGCCCCAAGAGAAATGCATGAATATTTAAAATTAAAGGAGTACCGTATGTATCCGATTATAAGATATCTCCAACTGCAAATTGGACTGATCCTAATGTATCATCGCATAATGAGCATGCAGATCTGGGTCCGTGCAGTTGTTTTTAGGAGTAATAAGTATAATAAATAACGTAGACCCTGATCTGCAGGCGCATTATTCCTTGACCTCAGGAAGTCGGGATCTTTGTTGTTTAAAATTTGTCTCGATATATAAGCGAGTACATACAGTATAATTCCCTGTTCATATAATCAGCTCTCTATTTTTTTAAAAAAGAAATATGTATAGGACGGTGATGCCTAATATACAAATTTTATTTAATGTCGGGATTGCGTTTGCATAACAAGAACATGTTCAACGTCAAATGGATTCAAAATGTCAGCAGTCCCGTCGATATTCGCTTATAAGACGAATCAAACTGCAAATGACAAAGATTTTGATCTGCCCTAGCATAATGCGCATGCAAATCAAGTTATATACTGTTTCTTCCATTGATTACTTCTAACAAAATCCACAAATCCCAGATCTGCCGGCACATAATGTTCCGGCAGAGCTGTGTTTGCACACTTTGCAGTTAGACTGGTCTTATAAGCGAATAAAGTGGTATACAAAATCAGAATTTAACTCCAAAATAACATCAATCAGGCTCAAAGAATATTCTGTAAATATTGTTGGGTTGGTTAACTGATGCAGAATAACTGACCGACACACCTTCTTTGGAAGGAGACCATTTTCGTTAAAATCTCTCGTCAAATAGTTAGGATTAGTGGATTAGCATCTCTCTATACTTAGTTTGAAACGTTCCGCAAACAGCAAAGTCTATCTAACTAATAATTTTAAGGTCCATTTAACATTTTGGCGTTCAAGCATGTATATAAAAATGGTTTACGTAGATGCTGCAAGATTGCACAGACTAATCATGTTCCTGTGCCAACATTATTTAACAAATTTGCTTGAGCAAGATATCGATAATTAATCTTATAGGAGCTATCGAAATTTCGTCATGCTATCACGTGGTCAGGCATACTGATACATTTCCAAAGGACACACACATACACACACAAACACACAAACATAAACAGTGTGTGTGTGTGTGTAATCCCCTATGACTTTGATGATGTAATCCCCTATGTCTTTGTTTTCTGTCTAAACTTTACGTTATATCTTGAGTTCACCAAATATTTTCTCGTTTAATAATAATAATAATAATAATAATAATAATAATAATAATAATAATAATAATAATAATAATAATAATAATAATAATAATAATAATATTATTATTATTATTATTATTATTATTAAAAACGAGGACTTTATATAGCGGCTAATCTTTAGAAGCTCTAAGCGCTTTACAACATATGACAACGCTTAAAAAAGAATATGAAAAAGAAACCATATATAATGAAATAATTACAAATTAAAAACAAACACCACTAAATTAGAAACAGAAAAACGTGTAAATATTTAAGGTAAGGATACATTAAAAAGAATACACTATTAGGTCATTATGACTGTTTTTGCAGTTGAAATAGATGGGTTTTAAAGGCACTCTTGAATGAGATCACTGTGTCTTTGTGTCTAAGTGCAGTGGGCAATTCGTTCCACGTTGCTGGGCCCTGATACGCAAGAGAATGTTGTCCATACGATTTCAACTTAACAGAGCGAATATTGAAAATGCGAGTGTCAGAAGAGGAGCGTAAGCATCTTGCAGGTGTAAACACATGGGTGAGGTCAGATAAGTATGTTGGATTGGAGCCCGTCAGTGAAACGTAGCACAGAGAACAAATTTTGTGTTTAATTCTGGATCGTATGGATAGCCAGTGTAGGGTACAGAGCAGCGGAGAGGCATGCTCTGATCGTGGTACTCTAAGGATGATCTGAGCAGCAGTGTTTTGAACTTTTTGAAGTTTCTGAAGTAGATATTGAGATGAACCAGTCAGAATTGAATTACAATAGTCAAGTCTTGAAGTCTTGAAAGTACTAAGGAACACACAAGTGTTTTTGTGGCATCAGCTGACAGATACTTGCGAATGAAGCTAATGCGTCTCAGCTCAAGATATGCAGCCCGGTATATATTCATGACATGTTGATGCAATGAGAGAGTACTGTCAAGAGTGACACTGAGGTTTCGTACTGACTGCTTGAATTTAATGTTGGTGTTGCTAATATATATTTTCTGAGGTAAAGGATGTGAAAGAGAAAGTCTTTGTTTTGTAATCAGGATGGCTTCAGTTTTATCATCATTCATCTGCAGCTTGTTACATGTCATCCATGATTTCACATCAGAAATGTACCTCTCTATGTCCTGGATGGTAGCTCCAACTTCAGCTGGATGTCTAGATTGGTATATTTGAGTGTCATCAGCATACAATTGGTGAGACACTGGATGATGATCTATGACACTTGAGAGTGGCTGAATGTACAGAATGAAGAGAACAGGTTCAAGAACAGACCCCTGTGGAACACAATAGCATAGATCAAATGGACTGGAGTGTTTTCCATCTGCAGACACAATTTGTGTCCTGTTGACTAAGTAGGACTTGAACCATAGTAAGGTCGTATCGTGAATGCCAAATACATGCTGGAGACGGTGAAGTAATATATCATGGTCTATAGTGTCAAATGCAGCAGATAAGTCAAGGAGAGTGAGTACTATAGTCTTTCAGCCATCCAAAGCAGAGAGAAGGTCATTGACTACTTTCAGAAGAGCGGTTTCATTACTGTGGAGAGGGAGATATGTAGACTGTATATTGCTAAAAAGACTTTGAATTTAGATGAGATACAAGTTGGGATATAACAACTTTTTCTAAGATTTTTGACATGAATGGGAGATTAGAAACTGGACGGTAGTTATTTAAATCATTATGGTCAAGTGTTAATTTCTTCAGCAGAGGTTTTATAATGGCAGTTTTGTAAAATAATGGGAATTCCCCAGATGAGAGAGACTTATTAATAACATCAGTTAGTGAAGGCAGTATTGTTTCCAAGCTTTCTAGCAGAAGTGACGTCGGAATCGGATCCTGTTCACATGACTTTGGTGCACTCTTCATCACGATTGTACGTACTAAATCCATAGAGACAGGTTCAAATGCTGATAATGGTTGCCGCTGAAAGTCTGTATCACAACTGTATGGTGATGACGAGTCAACTGAAATTGTGTTGTCAAGTTTATCTCTGATGGTTTGTACTTTGTCATTGAAGAAATTTGCAAACAGGTCCGCAAGGTCGACTCGAGAGAAGGTAGCTGGAAGTGGTGTACATTTGTTCCTTGACAGTAGCTTGTTAGTAATCTCAAATAGCTCTTTGCAGCTGTAACTTTCTGTTATCTTAGTACTATAGTGGGCCAATTTCGCTGCATGGACTATGTTTGTGACATTCTTCTTAGCTGCATCATAAATCTGTTTATGAACAGTGAGTCTGGTGGAAAGCCAAAGTCTCTCAGCTTTACGACGGTCTCTTTTGGCAGTGCGAAGCCGGTCCCTAACACTGTTATACCACGGAGAACACTTCTGAATTGCTACTTTGATCTTGGTTGCTGGGGCGTGTTTGTCTAGCAATGAACGCAGGCAATTATCAAGTTGTTCTGCTGTAGTAGGTAAGCTAGTTGTTAGGTTTGCTAGGATGTCGTGCATTAGTTTGGTTCCGTTTATCTTACGGAGGTTTCTCTTAGTAGCAAAAAAAGTTGGAGGGTTAGGGACTGATACGTCAAGATAGCATATAATGCAGAGGTAATCTAATGAAAGTTCGTGGGACACTAGGGAGGATTGATCACCAGGTCTGTAAAGAATCCAATCCAAAATGTGACCATGTTTATGGGTGGGTTGGCTAACTGACTGAGATTGAAAACGTGAATGGAATCTAGGAGTTTCGATGTGAGTAAGTTTTCAGGACTGTCATAGTGAAAGTTGAAATCACCAAAAATAATTAGGTTGCCACCTATAGAATTTCCATACTCCAGGAGATTCGGAAACTGCTCCAGAAAGAGAGATTCTGTCAGTTTGTTTTATTCTACTAGGAGGAGGGCGGTAGAGGCAGAAAAATGGACTGACCTTTGTTCTAGTGTGAGTGTAGTTTGTACTAGTTCAAATGATGTGTGGTCGAAATTGAAAGTTGAGATGTAAGACGGTTGATCATGGAGTTCCTTGCGATGATAGCGATTCCTCCTCCGCGGGAGTGGCGGAGGAACGACTTGATGGTGAAACCGCAGGGGTGTTAGATCCGCGCACTTGGGTTCGTCGCCTGATGTTTTTAGCCATGATTCTGTCAGGAAAAAGATATCGATGTTCTGATAGTTGATATTAAATTAACTATTTCTGCACTTTTCCGATGGTCCTACTGATTGGGCATTGAATAATGCAATACGCAGTTGTATCTCTTCAAAAAATGACACAAATGTTGACGATCCAATTGTAATTTTAATTAGATTGTCTAAATTAACGGCTGAATTTTTTAATTTCTGTGTCAGAAATAAATTTGTGGAATAAATTAATGTGTATAATTTTCAATGGCCCTCACTGATAAATATCGTGCCTTCGTGTATGCATCCCACTTAAAATTTCCCTTCCTACTATATTATTACTGTAAACAGAAAATTGGGCTTAAATATCAAAATTTCTTGTCTGTATCAATGGGGTTTTCTAAATTACAGCACGAGGTCTTTCACTGATGTCAGTCATGATGCATGCTTAATCAAACCACTTTAGTTGCAGCTTGCATATTATAACGTTTACAACAATTACCATCCATAATAGCAAATTCATTTACTATAAGATATTGGCCATTCAAAATTTTGGTTGAGGGGAGGCGGTGATTTTTTTTAAAGCTGAAATGTTTTATTTTCATTTATCGCAATATAACTAATATTTTTCATATCATGTATAAAATATGGTATTTTTTGTTATGAATCAGAGCAAGACTTTTCCAGCTATTGACAGACGGAAATTAATATAAAAAAATTTGTCATGCACATACCACCAAACGATTGCATTGTTGGTCGCTAATATGTATGCGGTATACCATAATACGTTTTTCAGTACTTTTACCGCCGAACTAAATTTTTGTGGTACCCTGCCCCACTAGATAGGTATTAGGCTATTTCAATAAAATGACTAAATAATTATCTCATTCCTTTGCAAGCTGTTTTTACATTTGTTTACCTAACGTAATAATTTTTTTTCGACATCACACGATTTTAGAAGGAGGGGTAAAAACCAGGTCTTTGACAGACTGCTTCTGTAAACAAAACGATCACATTATTAAAATGCAATGTCAAATGAACGCACGTTCGTGCTTGTGTGCGCGTGAGTAAAGTTGATAAAATGTTCGGGAGTTGTCAAAAGTAATCAATTGAAGTACTTCAAATTCCATTTACCAAGCTTATTTAACTGAGCAAGATTTGAGAGCTTTTGTCTATGATAAATCAATTTATCTCAAAACATAAGCGTTTGCTCTGCAGAAAATAGAGATAGTTAATAGTTCTTAAATATTGTTGACTGAAATCCCCCCTGATAATTACGAGTAATTTTCCTTACGTGATTCCCCTAGAAGGGTTTACTTCTTCTTGTAGGCAAGTAATTAACCTTTTGAATGCCCCGATGTACACGTTCAAGGAGAATTTTAGTGCAAAGCTTGCAGTGGTAGGCTACAAATGCAGTAACGGCTATTTCAAAGTCTGTATATAAACAAATTCCGATCAGCTATTGTAACCGTATATTGTCAATATGGAAGCTCATGGGCATTCCGCATTGCTGCCATTTTGGAAATTTCAGATTCTAGCTCGGAACAAAAAAACCTAGCAGGTCACAACATTGGTTATATGTTGTGTTTTGACGTCATTGTTTATTTCCCAAAAATTGAATAGTAAACGATTTTTTTTCAAAATGTTACTTGAAAACTTTTTAATGTCCGCTTTTTAATATTGATTCTATCCCCAAGAATCTTCTTAAAACCGTCTTAATTACAGTTTTTGTGAACGACAAAGATGATCAAATAAAGTAATATAATTTCTCTATGGATGTATTTATCTATTTTGTGTGTGTGTATATATATATATATATATATATATATATATATATATATATATATATATATATATATATATATATATATATATATATATATATATATATATATATATATATATATACACCTGTGATTGTTAGCCTTACCAAAATTAACAAAAATATCTCATCACACTACTCCTACATATTTTTACATGATTACACTAGTTGAATACTAAATGTTTACTTTAGGATTAAATGATCATGGTGTATTTGTGTAAATTTGACCTAATCAAACACAAAGTAAATGAAGTCCGCAAGACATTATTTTAAATTCGTGAATGATTAGGTATAATTCCAATGTTCTACCTTTTTGAGATCATATCAGCGCATTTCATCAACAAAACTTTCACCTATAGGTTTACTTGCATTAGCCTCTTCACTGTACCAGAATACATAGACACATCTTCGTTAGCTAGGACTTTACTTTCGTGTTTTAAGGAAGAGTGTCACGTGATCTAAAGATGTTGGGATGGTCATTTTTTAAAAAAATAGTTTTGGGTTTATGTTCTTTAAACCAGACTATTCAATTTTCTCCAGCATAACACATACGTATGACACGCATTGATTTATCATTCGTTGTTCTTGCTCTCAACGCATTTTGATCTTTCAATAGCAAAATCGTGTCCATTTTAGTGAGATCCCATGTTCGTCGTATGACCCCACCTTTAATAACAACTGGTTGAATATATTTTTAACGCAAAAGACACTGATTTCTGAAGATTGGCTTGTAAAGAATGCTTTATGCTTTCTTTCATAAAAGAGGTGACAGCTAATGGGTGATGTTAATCAAGAGGTGAGAAATTTTGATCGAAAATAACAGCGGTGGATGGGTTATTATTATTATTGTGTAAGAATTTGGTAGGAACAAAGCTTCACATAATATGACCTGAAAACTGGTAACTAAACGTAATCCGCAGAATTTCTGAATGTGCACAAACAATTCCAGATCAATATCACGTGACTGTTTATATCAAATAAGATTGCAGGAAACTCAGTCAAACACAGTCAATTTGCAACAATTGAACCGATGAATCAATCAATATTCCCATACCACACAATTTTCTACAATGTTTGTTTGTTTATTTAAGATACCATCATTCGTCGCTGTCTGTCAACTGAATGAATAATCAATTGAGGTTTAAATTTCATCTGTAATGCTCTAAATAAGGTTAAAATCTAGAAAATTTTGATATTATATAATTGTTTGTGTAGCGACATATATTACATGAATGTTACCGAGAAGATTGAAGTGTGTTTTTTTTTAATCTTTGGGGTATGAATATTTTGTTGAGTATTTTGAGTGACCCAAATAGTTTCTTTACTGAATGTTATTGGGCAGAAACCATAACATATTAATCAGTGAAAGAATAATAGACTAATCTAGTACTGTTCTTTATATTAATACATGTCTTTAAGCGCATTGCGTGGAAAATAGCTGACATTTTCATCTGATTTGAAAATCAGTTATATCTACACAATAACACCCAAGCAAGGAAACGGCGAGCAGAAATAACTCGGTTTTCCAAAGTTTATAGCTAAAGCAACAATAAAGCCCTGGGGATAATAACACACACACACACACACACACACACACACACACACACACACACACACACACACACACACTAACACACACGTGTATAGCAATAAAAAAGAACAAATTGCCACATAGATGAAAGTTCAACCAGAATAATGACGGCGTCTAAATTAATTAAAATAAATAAAAACACAACAAATCAGTACGTATCATGGAACGCAAATTATCATTAATAAATGGCACACTGATTCTTGTAATATAGTAAGCAGAAGCATGTACGTATGTATGTATGTATGTATGTATGTATGTATGTATGTATGTATGTATGTATGTATGTATGTATGTATGTATGTATGTATGTATGTATGTATGTATGTATGTATGTATGTATGTATGTATGTATGTATGTATGTATGTATGTATGTATGTATGTATGTATGTATGTATGTATGTATGTATGTTTCATCGTTAAAAGAATGACAGCACAATAATAGATATATGGTGCTAATA